>JAEIFQ010000615.1:0-80318 GCA_018904025.1 Zaprionus vittiger | reverse complement strand
CATCGTCAAACTGGATCGTCATCTGAAATTAAATAAATACATTCTCTATTAAAAATAATACACAAAAACACAAGTACGCGCCAACTTACTTGGAGCTTCGCCAGCCGACACTAACCACCAGGAGCTGCTCGTCCGTCCTCCATCAATACCTAAAAAAGATTATAAACAATCATCAATATCCTATGGATCTTTAAATCGCCAACTCGCAAACAAGCTTACTCACCTTTACCGCCGCCATTTCCTTAAAATCGTCGCCCTCTGAAGATCGTCCTCCAGCCGCCAGGCACCTGCAAATAAACAAATATAAATAACATTAAAAAACGATATAAATAAACAAATACAAATTAAAACTATGCTCGTCGCAAGCCAGTCTGGTCTAGTTCCCGCCTTCAGTATCTTCAATCGTGTTCCTCACCTGTAAACAAACAAATACAATCACTATTAAAATAACACTCAAATACCTAAAGATGTGCTAACTCACCTTGGAATCCTGCCAGTCAACACTGTCCGTCCTATTCGCCGCCAGGAGGTTCCCGTCAGTCTTCCATCAAAATCTGGAAAAGAATTCAAGCACACTCATTAACATAAACTTGATTCTAAATCGCCAATTCGCAAACAAATATACTCACCTTTACCGCCGCCATTTCCTAAAAATCGTCATCTTCTGAAGATCGTTCTCCAGCTGCCAGTCACCTGCAAATAAACAAATATAAATAAAATTAACTCCAACTCAAAATAAACCTGCAAACAAATAATAAACCTTAATCTATCGACGTCACTCCTGCCCAGATGCTGCCTCCATCAACACCTGAAAGAAAATAAAATATAATCACCATGAAAAAAAATATAAAAATAATAATAAAAGTAAAAAATAATAATAATTCTGAATGCCAATACGTAAACACTGCACACAAACTAAATAAACACAATCTAAAAACAAATATAAATGAACTCACTAACATAACACTTCGCCCACTGTGTATGCCGCGACCTATCCCAACACAAAAAACGAACTTATGCATAACTCACACACACACACACACACAATCAACCACTCTAGCCAATTCGTTTGCCAATAAAAAGAACATTCAAATATCATTCGCTCAATCAGCACACTAACACAAGCAACAACAAACACACACAAACCAAATACTGTCCTTGCCACGCAACACAATATAAAAAATCTTCTCATGCAATCATCTTTCACACACACTATTAAAAAGAAATTGCTACATAACAACCACAAACTCAGTAACTCACACATAATAACAAAACAAATTTCAAACACAAACTAAAATAAAACTAACACACAATATAAAACACTTTAAAAATTGCCAGCCATAAATGCCCTCGCGCAAAACAGCTACCGATATCCACCGATGCAACTCAGTCCCAACGATACATCGATAAGACTTGGAAAGCGCAGCATATAAAAGCTGGCTGCTATAAATAATACTCGGCCAAGAGGTGGCAACACCCAAGCAATTTGCCAACACTAATATAAAACTAAATTAAATCAAATAAATTACACCAAAATTAACTTAATAAAACTTAATAAACCAATAATTACATAAAATAAACAAAATCTAACAAAATAATATTTAATCAAATACAATATAATAAATTACACAATAAATTAATACTCACCACTCAGCAACTACCCACTATCTGGCAACCTACGTACCAACAGGCCAGCTGGAAATGCACCCCCAAAATGCAGTCAGATGGCAACGCATCTCCCAGCTGAGTTTGTTTACAAACAAACATCTCAGCAGAAGCAGCAAATAAGACGACACTGGACAACACAACACGCCCTTAAACTGATTGGGGTCACTGAAAAGAGCCAATAATTCCCAATCAGTTCAAGACTACAGCCTCCCCAAAACGACCAACAAATGCCACAACTCATGCCACTCTGATGATGCCAGTCGCGGTGCTAGGTGGGCCTGCGACGAGCGATTCCTCATCATAACTATTAGCCATCAATTTTCTATTTAAATACTTGTATGTCAATAATGTAAAAACACTTAGATTTTAGTTAGATTTAAGCAATTTTATTGTCAATCCTATTTATAAGTTGCCCGTTCGGGTAATATAAATAAATATTAAACTTTACTGAAAAAAAAACTATTTAAATACTTGTATGTCAATAATGTAAAAACACTTAGATTTTAGTTAGATTTAAGCAATTTTATTGTCAATCCTATTTATAAGTTGCCCGTTCGGGTAATATAAATAAATATTAAACTTTTACTGAAAAAAATACACTACTAAGGATAGAGCAAGAGGAAAGAGTCCGCAGTAATCCTCCAACACAACAACCAAGATTGCCCACATACTCTGGCTCTAGACTGACAGAGAGCGAGATAAACACACTTCGAAGAGACTTCAGACAGGGAAATGTCACCAGAGACCACGTTGTTGAGAGGATACAATATCAGCAATTCAACATTCAAAGACTGGTTCTGAGCGACTTCGTAGTCATGGAGCAAAGAGGCCCGCCAAGGGAAGTTCCAGCAGCCGAACAACGATATCTTCACCCATTCTGCAGACAGCAACCGAACCAACAATCCTAGACAACAATGACTACAAAATAAAACACCAGCAAATTAACGCAAGCAACAAAATCTGCCCACACTCCAATCACAGTGGCAGAAAATCAGGGAAATTCGATGAAAATAGGCTAAAAAAAAAAAAAGGCAAACAAAATAAAAAAATCTATATATAAAAATATTATTTAAATTAAAAGCAAAAAAAAAAAAAAAAAAAAAAAAAGCCAACCAAAGGCAAAGCAAATCAGAAAAAAGAATATAATAAAAAACAAAAATAAAAAAAAAAAAGCCAAAACTATTAGCCAAAACATAAAAAAGCTGAAAAAAAAAAGGCCATAACCAACTCACAGACGCATCACTGACATGCAGCGGCATCTCTGATGATGCTGATTGAACTCAATTGGTTAGCCAATCAGAAGGAGCCGCTCTCCCACTACAAAAATACACCTGGAGAAAAATAACAATAATAATAATAAAATAAACAACAATAAATAATAACAATAAAATAAAATAATAATAAATAACAATAAATAACAAAAACAAAAAATAATAAACAAAAACAATGATAATATAAAAAAATATATAAAAGCCAGATCCAGCTCACAGACTCACCACTGACAAGCAGCGGCATCACTGATGATACAAAATACACCAGGGGAAAAATAATAAATATAATAATAATAATAATAATAATAAAATAAACAACAATAAATAATATCAACAAAAATAAAATAATAATAAGCAACAATAAACAATAATAATATAATAAAATAATAAAAAACCAAAAAATTGAAAAATAAAGGCCAAATCCAACCCACAGACTTACTAACAGCAGCAGCAGCAAACAACATCAGCAGCAGCAACAACAACAAATTCTTCTTCGTCCTCAACAACAGCAACGCCAGCAACAAAACATGCCCACACTCCAATCACAGTGGCAGAAAATCAGAGGAATTCGATGAAAATAGGCTAAAAAAAGGCAAACATAAAAAAATATATATATAAAAAATATTATTTAAATTAAAAGCCAAAAAAACAGCCAATCAAAGGCAAAGCAAATCATATAAATAATAATAAAAAACAAAAATAAAAAAAAAAAAAAAGCCAAAACTATTAGCCAAAACATAAAAAAGCTGAAAAAAAAAGCATCACTGACATGCAGCGGCATCTCTGATGATGCTGCTTGAACTCAATTGGTTGGCCAATCAGAAGGAGCCTCTCTCCCACTACAAAAATACACCAGGAGAAAAATAATAAATATAATAATAATAATAATAATAAAATAAACAACAATAAATAATATAACAAAAATAAAATAATAATAAGCAACAATAAACAATAATAATATAATAAAATAATAAAAAAACCAAAAAATCGAAAAAATAAAGACTTACTAACAGCAGCAGCAGCAGCAGCAGCAAACAACATCAGCAGCAGCAACAACAACAAATTCCTCTTCTTCCTCAACAACAGCAACGCCAGCAACAAAACATGCCCACACTCCAATCACAGTGGCAGAAAATCAGAGGAATTCGATGAAAATAGGCTAAAAAAAAAGGCAAACATAAAAAAATATATATAAAAAATATTATTTAAATTAAAAGCCAAAAAAAAAACAGCCAATCAAAGGCAAAGCAAATCATATAAATAATAATAAAAAACAAAAATAAAAAAAGCCAAAACTATTAGCCAAAATATAAAAAAGCTGAAAAAAAAAAAAAAGACCATAACCAACTTTCAGACGCATCACTGACATGCAGCGGCATCTCTGATGATGCTGCTTGAACTCAATTGGTTGGCCAATCAGAAGGAGCCTCTCTCCCACTACAAAAATACACCAGGAGAAAAATAACAATAATAATATTAAAATAAACAACAATAAATAATAACAATAAAATAAAATAATAATAAATAACAATAAATAATAAAAACAAAAAAATAATAAACAAAAACAATGATAATATAATAAAATAAATAAAAGCCAGAACCAGCTCACAGACTCACCACTGACAAGCAGCGGCATCACTGATGATACTGCCTGAACTCAAGTTGTCGGCCAATCAGAATGAGCCTCTCTCCCACTACAAAATACACCAGGGGAAAAATAATAAATATAATAATAATAATAATAATAATAAAATAAACAACAATAAATAATATAACAAAAATAAAATAATAATAAACAACAATAAACAATAATAATATAATAAAATAATAAAAAAACCAAAAAATTGAAAAAATAAAGGCCAAATCCAACCCACAGACTTACTAGCAGCAGCAGCAGCAGCAGCAGCAAACAACATCAGCAGCAGCAACAACAAATTCTTCTTCTTCCTCAACAACAGCAACGCCAGCAACAAAACATGCCCACACTCCAATCACAGTGGCAGAAAATCAGAGGAATTTCGATGAAAATAGGCTAAAAAAAAGGCAAACATAAAAAAATATATATAAAAAATATTATTTAAATTAAAAGCCAAAAAAACAGCCAATCAAAGGCAAAGCAAATCATATAAATAATAATAAAAAACAAAAATAAAAAAAAGCCAAAACTATTAGCCAAAATATAAAAAAGCTGAAAAAAAAAAAGACCATAACCAACTCTCAGACGCATCACTGACATGCAGCGGCATCTCTGATGATGCTGCTTGAACTCAATTGGTTGGCCAATCAGAAGGAGCCTCTCTCCCACTACAAAAATACACCAGGAGAAAAATAACAATAATAATATTAAAATAAACAACAATAAATAATAACAATAAAATAAAATAATAATAAATAACAATAAATAATAAAAACAAAAAATAATAAACAAAAACAATGATAATATAATAAAATAAATAAAAGCCAGAACCAGCTCACAGACTCACCACTGACAAGCAGCGGCATCACTGATGATACCGCCTGAACTCAAGTTGTCGGCCAATCAGAATGAGCCTCTCTCCCACTACAAAATACACCAGGGGAAAAATAATAAATATAATAATAACAATAATAATAATAAAATAAACAACAATAAATAATATCAACAAAAATAAAATAATAATAAGCAACAATAAACAATAATAATATAATAAAATAATAAAAAACCAAAAAATTGAAAAAATAAAGGCCAAATCCAACCCACAGACTTACTAACAGCAGCAGCAGCAGCAGCAAACAACATCAGCAGCAGCAACAACAACAAATCCTTCTTCTTCAACAACAGCAACGCCAGCAACAAAACATGCCCACACTCCAATCACAGTGGCAGAAAATCAAAGGAATTCGATGAAAATAGGCTAAAAAAAGGCAAACATAAAAAAATATATATAAAAAATATTATTTAAATTAAAAGCCAAAAAAACAGCCAATCAAAGGCAAAGCAAATCATAAAAATAATAATAAAAAGACAAAAATAAAAAGAGCAAAAACTATTAGCCAAAACATAAAAAAAAAGCTGAAAAAAAAAGGGCTATAACCAACTCACAGACGCATCACTGCCATGCACCGCCACCTCTGATGATGCTGCTTGTAACTCAATTGGTTGGCCAAGCAGAAGGAGCCTCTCTCCCACTACCAAAATACACCAGGAGAAAAATAACAATAATAATAATAATAAAATAAACAACAATAAATAACAACAATAAAATAAATTAATAATAACAATAAATAATAAAAACAAAAAATAATAAACAAAAACAATGATAAACTTACCTAAAAAGCATTAATAATGAATAAAACAATAAATTTTCAAAAATTAAACTCCTGCTAAATGCTCACCACTAATACGCAACGGCATCACTGACGAGCGTACTTAGTCCTGATTGGTCGAGCTCATGCTGGCCAATCACAACAGCCAAGCCAGACTTATTTTTTCCAAGCCGAGCCTTAGAATTCCTACATGGTTCTAGCAGGAGGACATGCAAGACCCAAGTCGGCCCGGGCTCAAATCGCCAGCCTGGTGTGAAGTGTAGCCATTGGCTCCTTCTTTGAGTTGCATTATGACCTAAACACACACATACTCTAACCAAGGAGAACCTCCATGGGGCGATTGTTTTGGTCAACATTTTTGCTTAGCAACTCCACCTTAGGCATTGTACTGTCCACTGCTCTTCGGAGCATTGGAATGCCACTTTTTGAATATGATAAATCGCGACCGTAAACTATAAACTGCAGCAGCAACTGCATGCTTATCAACAACAACGCCAGCTACAACAGCAACAACAATACCAACACCTTCAACAACAACAGCGACAGCAACAACACCAGCAGCAGCAACAACATCAGCAGCAACAACATCAGCAGCGGCAGCAGCAACAACAACAATTCTTCTTCCTCCTCAACAACAGCAACAAAATCTGCCCACACTCCAATCACAGTGGCAGAAAACCAGGGGAATTTGATGAAAATAGGCTAAAAAAAGGCAAACAAAAAAAATATATATACAAAATATTATTTAAATTAAAGCCAAAAAAAAACAAAAACAACAAAAACAGAAGAAAAGCCAAAACTATTAGAAAAAAGATAAGTTGAAAAAAAAAGGCTAGATCCAACTCACAGACTCATCACTGACAAGCAGCGGCATCACTGATGATGCTGCTTGACCTCATGTGCTCTGCCAATCAGAAGTAGCCTCTCTCCCACTTCTAAAATACACCAGGAAAAAAAAAAAAAAAAATATAGTAATAACAATAATTCAATAAACAACAATAAATAATAAAAACAATAAAATAATAGTAAACAACAATGAACAATAATTAAAATATAACCACAATAAACAAAAGTAGATAATAATAAAAAAACTATAAACAATAACAATAAAAAGCCAAAATACTGAAAAAAAAAAAGGCTAGATCCAACCCACGGACTCATCACTGTCAAGCAGCAGCATCACTGATGAGGCTGCCTGACCCCGGTTGGCCAGCTACTCAGGATGAGCTTTCCTCCCACAATAAAATAACAAAATAATATAACAAAAAATCATCAATCATCAGAAATAAAATAATTATAAAACAAATAACTAATAAATAAAATAAAAAACTAATAAAATAATAAATAACCAAAAATAAATGTACCTAAAATGCGATAATAATGAATAAAATAATAAATAATCAAAAAATAAATTCCTGCTAAATGCTCATCACTAATACGCAACGGCATCACTGACAAGCGCACTTGGTCCTGATTGGTCGAGCTTATGATGGCCAATCTCATCAGCCAAGCCAGGCTTATTTTCCAAGCTGAGCCCAAAAATTCCTAAGTGGTTCTGGAATGAGGGCATACAAGACCCAAGTCGACCTGAGCTCAAATCGCCAGCCTGGTGTGAAGTGTAGCCTACTTGGCTCCTTCATTGAGTTGCCTTATGACCTAAAACACATACTCTTATCAAGGAGAATATCCCTGGTGCGAGTGTTTTGGACATTAATAGGCCTAGTATACTCCACCTTAGGCACTGCACGGTCCACTGCTCTTCGGAGCAATGGAAGGCCACTTTTTGAAAACGATCAATTGCATCCCGTAAACCAGCCACAACAGCAACAACATGACCAACTCTATCAACAGCAGCAGCAGCAACAACATCAGAAGCAGCAGCAACAACATCAGCAGCAGCATCAACAACAACAAAGCCGGCAACTGCATCAGCAACAACATCAGCAGCATGCAGCCTTCCCGCCAATAATAGCTACGAGATCTCGAGATGAGTTCGATAGTTCATCAGGATCCGAGGAATAAGAAATATTGCATCCCGGAAAGCAGCAACAACAGCAGCAGCAACAACAACAAAGCCAGCAACCGCATCAGCAACAACATCAGCAGCAGCAGCATGCAGCCTTCCCGCTAACCACAACTAAGGGAGCGCGAGAAGAATTTTGATAGTTCTGCCATGTCTTGAGGAATACAAACATTCGCATCCCGGAAACCAGCAATCAACAGTAGCAGCATCAACTGCAAGATTGTCAACAACAACGCCAGCTACAACAGCAATACCAACACTATCAAATGCAGCAGCAGCAGCAACAACATCAACATCAGCAGCAGCAGCAACAACAACAAATTCTTCTCCTTCTCCTCCAACAACAACAAAGCCAGCATCTGCATCAGCAACAACATCAGCAGCACGCAGCCCTTCCGCTAACCACAACCACGGGAACGCGAGAAGAATTTTGATAGTTCAGCAGGACCCGGAGAATAAGAACATTCGTGAACCGGAAACCAGCAACAACAGCATCAACTGCAAGCTTGCCAACAACAACGCCAGCTACAACAGCAACACCAACACTTCCAACAACAACAGCAGCAGCAACGACATCAGCAGCAGCAAAACAATAGCAGCAGCAAAACATCAGCAGCAGCAAAACATCAGCAGCAGCAACAACATCTGCAGCAGCTGCACCAAAGCCCAATATACAGGCCAGCAAAGATAACGCAACAATAACAATGACGCAGCAACAACAACAGCAAGCAGCAACAATAACTGCAACCGCAATTGGTGTGATCCACCCCAACATGGGTCCTCCACTACAACCACTGCGTCCGTTAACTACACCCAGTTACAGAAACAATACCAGCCATAACAACTCACACCAGCAGCAACTAGCAACGACCAGCACCAGTGAGGGGCAACACCCCAACAAGCTCTGAGGCTCCACCTGATGCATGGGCGACCAATACATCTCTAACGAAGGGCCGCTGCGGAGGGGCCCAGCGACTGCCTTCCCCATGCAGGCATGAGGAGGACAGCCGCCGGGCCGCAAGGCAGCGATACCAACACCAGAAGGAGCAACCGTCATCAGGAGTCAACAACCAACTTACAAATTTGCCGAAACTAACATAATCTAAACTTAGACCTAAGTCTACTAAACACAAATGTCTAGTTTTAGTTACCAATCTATGTCCGAAAGGTGCCCTATGGGTACCAGTAACAGACAATAAAGCTAATTTAAAAAATGACCTAAAACACATACTCTTATCAAGGAGAATATCCCTGGTGCGAGTGTTTTGGACATTAATAGGCCTAGTATACTCCACCTTAGGCACTGCACGGTCCACTGCTCTTCGGAGCAATGGAAGGCCACTTTTTGAAAACGATCAATTGCATCCCGTAAACCAGCCACAACAGCAACAACATGACCAACTCTATCAACAGCAGCAGCAGCAACAACAGCAGAAGCAGCAGCAACAACATCAGCAGCAGCATCAACAACAACAAAGCCGGCAACTGCATCAGCAACAACATCAGCAGCATGCAGCCTTCCCGCCAATAATAGCTACGAGATCTCGAGATGAGTTCGATAGTTCATCAGGATCCGAGGAATAAGAAATATTTCATCCCGGAAAGCAGCAACAACAGCAGCAGCAACAACAACAAAGCCAGCAACCGCATCAGCAACAACATCAGCAGCAGCAGCATGCAGCCTTCCCGCTAACCACAACTAAGGGAGCGCGAGAAGAATTTTGATAGTTCTGCCATGTCTTGAGGAATACAAACATTCGCATCCCGGAAACCAGCAATCAACAGTAGCAGCATCAACTGCAAGATTGTCAACAACAACGCCAGCTACAACAGAAATACCAACACTATTAAATGCAGCAGCAGCAGCAACAACATCAACATCAGCAGCAGCAGCAACAACAACAAATTCTTCTCCGTCTCCTCCAACAACAACAAAGCCAGCATCTGCATCAGCAACAACATCAGCAGCACGCAGCCCTTCCGCTAACCACAACCACGGGAACGCGAGAAGAATTTTGATAGTTCAGCAGGACCCGGAGAATAAGAACATTCGTGAACCGGAAACCAGCAACAACAGCATCAACTGCAAGCTTGCCAACAACAATGCCAGCTACAACAGCAACACCAATACTTCCAACAACAACAGCAGCAGCAACGACATCAGCAGCAGCAAAACAACAGCAGCAGCAAAACATCAGCAGCAGCAACAACATCTGCAGCAGCTGCACCAAAGCCCAATATACAGGCCAGCAAAGACAACGCAACAATAACAACGACGCAGCAACAACAACAGCAAGCAGCAACAATAACTGCAACCGCAATTGGTGTGATCCACCCCAACATGGGTCCTCCACTACAACCACTGCGTCCGTTAACTACACCCAGCTACAGAAACAATACCAGCCATAACAACTCACACCAGCAGCAACTAGCAACGACCAGCACCAGTGAGGGGCAACACCCCAACAAGCTCTGAGGCTCCACCTGATGCATGGGCGACCAATACATCTCTAACGAAGGGCCGCTGCGGAGGGGCCCAGCGACTGCCTTCCCCATGCAGGCATGAGGAGGACAGCCGCCGGGCCGCAAGGCAGCGATACCAACACCAGAAGGAGCAACCGTCATCAGGAGTCAACAACCAACTTACAAATTTGCCGAAACTAACATAATCTAAACTTAGACCTAAGTCTACTAAACACAAATGTCTAGTTTTAGTTACCAATCTATGTCCGAAAGGTGCCCTATGGGTACCAGTAACAGACAATAAAGCTAAAATAAAAAAAAAAAACTCACTAGCAGAAAAATTTAAATGGCTACTGGGAAGCCATTGCAAGCTAACCAGAAAATGTAAAGCGCTCCTATACAAACAGATAATAGCCCCAGCATGGCACTATGCCATCCCGATCTGGGGTGCACTTGCCTCTGACACGCAGTTTAGGCGCATGGATAGGCTTCAAAACAAAATATTAAGAAAAGCCACATCTTCCAGCTGGTTCACCACTAATCAGACCCTGCGTGATCGCTACAACGTAGCCTCAGCCGAGGAGGTATTCACCTCTAGCAGCGCAAGGCTATTCACGTCTTTAGCGAATCACCCGAATCAAGAAGCTAGGAACCTAATTCTTACGCCATACAGGCCACAAAGGTTGCATAGGAACAGATACACTACTCAACTCTTAACACAAATCACCCCCCTCCAAGGAACCATCCCCCAACCCCAACCTCAACCCCATGTCCCTATTCTCATAAGGATGTCGCTAGAGGAGCAGCTCAGACCGCCACCCCGCAGTTGGACCCAACTTGCACGGCAGCAGGAGCTGCTAGCCCTACAACAACCCGCACCAAGACGCGCCCCTAGCCCTGGTATCGAGCAGAGAAGACTGCGGCTCTTTGAGCTCATACTACAGATAACCCACGGCGGACCTAATGAGCGTAGGCGTGAAACTATCGCTCGGCATCAACCTCAACAGGACTCTGAACAATAAAGCTAGTAGGAACCCCACTAACTAAGCCAACACAAACAGAAATGGAAACACTTCAATGACTACAACTACACACACAAGCCATTACGCACGCTATCAACTCTGCATCCTGCTCATAAAACCTAACCTACTGGAGCCTAACATAATCTCCTCACGGACCTACATCACCTAAAGCCCCTAATCCTCCACACATAACTTAACTACTAATAACTTAAATGTGACTTAAATAGCTAATTAAAACTAATTCAGCAGCAGCATTGTTGAATGTCATCAGCGGCTACCTTTGCGTGAAGTCCACCGGCGTTCAATTACACACTGCATAAGTAATACCCTGTAAAACAAAAGACACACATATTAATAACAATACACTAAGGTTATAAAAATCTAAATCATAAATAAATAACTTCAAAACTAAACACCGCCAAACTTGCCAGCCAAACTTGCATACAGGTCAAAAGCTGAAAATAAAAAACATATTCTCATATAGTAAACTATTAAATTCATTAAAATAAAATTGGCTTAACTTATCTTAACTAAACCGAACTTCTAGTTTCATCCATCTAAATCCATCTGCAAGCTCAAAAGCTGAAAATAAAATAAAAATACAGAACTCACATATAATAAACTATTTAAATCCATTAAATAAAATCGATTTAACTTATCATAACTAAACTGAAAACCAGACATCATCCATATATTTTCAAGGCATATCCAGCCCACTTCCAGCCTCCCTAAAAAAAAAACTAAAATAACATTATAACAATAATTAAGCAACACTCAAGTGATGTCTATAACCCCAAACTTACTTAAAATCAATAATAAAACTGCAACTCAGTAATACAATCATATTACCTGACCATACACCATCAGCTCTATCAAGCTTTCCCTATGCGCTCGACCTTAACCTGTAAAACATAAATACATAATGAATACACCTACTAACCAGTACATCACTTTCCTACCTCAAGAACTTTTATACAAATTGAAAGAGCCAATCAAGCAGAAACAGCAGAGTCGTCCTCGTATTCCAGCAGCCACCGTCACACCTAAAAAATAATAAAAATAAGGATAAAACATTATTAATACATAACAAATAAGAAACCTCCAAAAGTACATAATTGTAATTGTATTTTACATACAATTATTTACTCTAATTAATCTAAACAGAAACACCTAATAACTCAAGCTTCAAAACAAAATGAAACAACAATAATCTAACTCGACCCACTGTACGAGCATATCCCTAACCTACCTCAACACAAACAGCCAGCACACAAAGCACACACACACAAACAAACGCAAAAAAAAAAACTCACACACATACAAAACTCATACAACGGCCCAGCCGCTCTCACTATAAATAATTCAATCATAAAACACTTATTAAAGACACAAAACATCTCAACAATAAAGAATATACCATGCCAACAACATAAATATAAAATACCCTGCTAACAAAATACACAAACGCAATTCACTTCTCAATGATTGCCCTCTTACTCACACTCGCGCCGACTGTACACTTGCAAGCGCTTAATATAAAAACACAAGCTAAACATATAACACGTGCACACGTATTTAAATAATTCCTGCCTAACTGCAATACAGTAAATCACTTTTATACAACACCCACTCTAACACAAATGATAACACTTTTCACTAAAAGAAAAACAAAATAAAATAATTAAAACTAACACTTTTACTCAACATGCGCCATTCCCAACAATAAACAAGAGATAGCACTATCGCACAATCTCAACCGATTAATACCATAAAAAAAACAGCTGGCAACATCCAATGCACGTCTGCAGCTTGGCCACCTCATTCATCGATAACAGATGAATATAATCCCTACAATTCCCAATAGATGGCGCAACTTAACAGATCAGCGGACTTTGCGCACCCTGCTGCTCCTCACAATATAAAATAATACTAAATTAAAATATATTAAGCCAACACTATTAAACAACTTAAACATATTAAACTAGAAAAACAATAATAACCAGAATTACTACCAAATACTCTTCTAACACAACACCACACAATATACAAAACAGCTGTTAGCTTAACAGGGATTCATCAGCTCATAACTTAGCGGCCATTCAAATCCCAAAACCTAACAGCTGACTACACACGAACAATGACGACACTTACAGTGTCCATTGGACAACATTGCTAAACCCAAACCCAACACATAACAACATACCTGTAAACCCAATATTTAGCTATATAAAATCATTAAATAAATAATACTATTAAATTTACCTCTAAAAACCAAGTAACAATGCTAATTTTTCTGCCAACCTACCCGCTATACATACTACTTTAATTCTAAAATACTAAAATAATTTCACCATTCCTAAACCAGCATTAAACAATTCTTAAACACAAAAAAAAAGAGAGAAAAGACAAATATACTATCACTAAAATAGAAAATAATCAAAAAAAAAGAAGAGAAAAGAAAAAAGGCCAACACAAGAAACAAATAAGAATAGCCATACTTACGAAAAAAAAAAATATAAATACAAAAGATCAGAAAAAAGGCCAATACGTAAAACTAAAAAACAATTATACTGTTCATTGTTTGCCATTAAAAATAAGTAAAACTTCTGTAATTAGGATAAGTTCATGTATAGAATTAAATTTAATAATAAATAGTAATAACAATAGTAAATAAGCAAAGGAACAATAGATCAGAGAAGCAGAAGATGAACACACACGTCCAATTAAAAAAAAAAATGTCTAAATACAAACCACACTGCAACTTAAACCAATCTCATACAGCTGCATAATAATCAGTAAAACACTCTTGCAAACTGTCAAGAGCTACACAACAATTGAATATTAACTCACATAAACACTCACAACAAAGCTCTCAATAAAATACAATAGCAAACAAACATTCTCACTCAGCAAACGTAACAAACAGAACAAAGCAAACTAACTTATCAACATACACACATAAACACAAATGTGGTATCATAAATGCAATAACTAATACAAGATAAATATAACTACATGATTGAAAAAAAAAAAAAAAAAAAAAAAAGCAAGCCAACATCACTTCAACGACCAGATTTCCATCCAACGAACCTCCAACTAAGCGCCAACTTAAATAAGGACTAATATACAGCAGTACACCATGTCCAACGTTCGCTGACCAGCAACTCCAGCAAGGCCAAACAGGATCCCTACCACGTCCGCAGCCAAACCTAAATATAAATAAACAAAGAATCAACTCAAAACAAAACAAAAACAAAAAAACAAAATTCACGTATCTAAAGCACATTGGCAGCAGCATACTCGCCATATACTCCAGACATTGTCCACTCCCTTGGGTCCCAACGCCAACACCTATAAAATAAACTTAATTAAACATAGTCAACAAATCAATCACTCACACATACCATCTCGTAACATAAACAGCAGTACTCCTGCCAGGGCCTCCATTCTGAAATAACAAAAAAACAAAGAACAATCTTTAATAAACACAACAGTACTTAGCAATTCAAAACCAATCCAAAACAATAATAATATATGTTTTCCACAAACAAAGCAGTTAAACAATAACACATAACTAGATCTACTATCCAAATAACACAAGTTATTCCCAAAATTAACTATCAAAGCTTAATTGCACACCAACAAACAATACTTATAATCCTATTCCTCAACTAAACATAAACAAATAAATACACAAATATTTAAAACCAACTTAATATAAAACACTACTATAATGCCTTGCTTTCATATACAAAGCAACTAAACCCAACACTAATGAATAGGCCACTTAATCTAAAATGGCAAAATCCTCCAACTTAAATTCAAATCATAATATACTACATACTAAAAAATAATATTCTCTCAAAATAAAACAAAATATACATATATATAACTAAACAAGAGCCACAAAACACTCGGGCTTCAACATACATTAACACTTTCTTCATAACACACAATAACTGAAAATACACAATACAAATAATACAATTACTAACAGTCACTTCTACTCTGTAAATCTAAAGCAACAAAACAACAATCGATAAACTACAATACACACACACAAACATACTCGTGGCCACCTAATATAATAATAATAAAATAGATAAACATAATACAAATACACAAACAAACACAAGCCAACGCTCCAATACTAACTAGACCTGCACATCACGCATCTTCACACCTCGTCAACATCCTTAGAACACCATCTCCAGCGAGGCCAGTCAGGAAGCAAAACACATCTTCAGCAACACCTGGAATTTAATAACAAAAACTAAATTATTGCTAATAACAACAAAAAGCACACCTCTACTACTATACAAACCAATACTACACTCAGAAGCAATACTACACGTCCATCAATTGAAGAGCAACGCCATAACCACACCAGCAGCTACACCTGAAATAATTAACAACAAAGAATCAACTCTTACAAAGTCGCTTACAAAACATACGTACCTAAAGTACACCAGCATGCAGCACGCTCGCCGTGTAGGCCAATACGGACACTCGCTTCATCAACATGGATTCCAAGGCCTTCACCTAGAAAATAACTGGATCAAATACATTAAACAGTTCAATCACCAAACAAAGTCAACAAATCAACACACACACACACCACAGCTGTAAAACAAACAAAAGCTAAAGGGACCATATGCCATATCCCTAACCTGCCTCAATGCAGTCAACTACACGCAATACACACCCATACACATGCAACGCACACTGATGATCACACACTCAGCCACACATGCCCTCTGCCATAGCCGCTCATCATACAAATCTTAAACCAAGCAAGCAATATACACCCCGACAACAATGAATATACAATGCTGAATGCGCGATACATAATACACTCCACTTACATCAGCACAAACACAATTAACTAATTACATTGATCAAAGTCGCTAACGCAGTTACACTGTCCATGCACGCGCCCAACATAAACACAAAAACTACACACAACTTACATTCTCACTTAAACCAATAACAACAATATACATACCCTACACAATCATTTAACATTTGCACTAAATTAAATCAAAATCAATTAAAACATTAAAAAATAACAAGTTAAAATGCGTCAATTCCCAAATGCAAACAAGAGATGACACTAGCATAACACAGCTGTTAACATAAAATGCAACCGTGCAGCTCAACCACTTAAAATCATCGATAACAGTCGAACTCTAACTCCTTAAAGTTCCAACAGATGGCGTACTCAACTAACAGCTGACTTAACAGCATTCTGCAACATCACGCACCATGAATAAAACTTATTAAATAAATTAAAATTAAAGCCAACACCTTATTTCAACTGATATAATTAAAACCGCAAAACGCAATAATATCAATAATAATTACCATAACATAATTAACATAACACCCCACGATAACATTCAGCAGCTGTTAGCTTACCAGAGACTTAACAGATCGCAGCGCAACGGCCATTAAAATTCAATAAGTAACAGCTGTTTATACACCACTAAGCACGGCACCTCACAGTGTCCACATGCAGCCAATACCAACTTCAAAATTACAATAAAAAAAGATTAAATACCCAACAACATATCATTCTAATAATTAAACAAATAAATAAAATATATAGTATTAACAATAAAATGCCTAGCTAATAATAAATATATATACAAATTCTCCTGTCAACTTACCTCCTATATAGTAAATTAAAACTACAAAATATTATCTATATCTATCATCACTAATCAATTCAAACAAAAACAAAAATATATAAAAGAAATATAGAAAAAAGGCCAACGCAAATAATAAATTTAAAAGAAGCCAATACAAACACGCAAGAAACTCACAAACACCACTATACAATAATTTACCTAGTAAAACAACTTTAAACTGTTCGCCATTAAAAATTTAGAAAATAAGAACTAGAATTATAATTAACTAATAGTAATAATAAATATAAAATGTTTAAACGAACGAGCAATCGAGCAGGAAAACGGAAGCGAGACCAGCAGCAACTACGTCACATGCAAGCAGTTTCAAGCAGCTCCAAACGCACAAACGCACATTGCATACTTTGGAGCAAAAGGCTCTCCTGCCTTACCGCCTGCAAAGGAAACGGAACTGACGGTCCTTTTGAATTCCCAACCAGTTCTAGCAGCAGCCTACCCATCACATTCACGCATCTCTCCAGTAAGATGCCAGTTATGGTGCTAGGTGGACCTGCCACTGGAGTCAATACGCCAACAATTGGCCCTTGGGCAAAGCACCGTCATTTATCGTTGAGAGTGTGAACCACGACCACGACACACACGCAAACACATCTACTTGCCAACGTCCAGCCAAACAACAACAGCAACAACTGGCAACTCCAGCATCAAGTTGGAATCCCTGGCAATTGAATTCCATACCACTCCGCCAAGCTTCAGCACATCAAAAACCAGCAATTTCAACTGCAAACAGCACCTCTTGCAACTGGAAACTGATGTAGGCATCTCCTGTGTCTACTCCAGCCCTACAAAATCAACCAGCAACCCCAAACAACAATCAGCAACTCACCCAGCAGTCGCTTGAAATTTAACAACAACAGCCAGCAGCCTCAGCAACAACCAGCAACTACAACAAAAAACAAACAACAACTCAAACGACAGCCAGCAACTCCTCAGCGATCATCAGCGGAAGCAGCCACATTAAATTAATCAAACCTCAACTAACCTTTTGTTTTATAGTCATTTATTTATTATTTTATTTCCCTGTAAATTTCCGTCACTATAATTAATAACAAGCCACTAAATGAAATTGTAAAAATAGTTTAAGATAGGTTAAAAAAAATTGTAATTAATATTTATAAGTTGCCCTACGGGTAATACAAATAAATATAAAACTTATTTCAAAAAAAAAAAAAAAACTGGCCGCCACTATGCTGAGATAAACAAAAAATACTAATTATAATAAATCCCACTACGCCGAAAAGGTCAATAGCTCACCAATATATTTCTGTTCACCGACTGCTTTACATGTCCCTTTGCTGCCCTATATAGCAATTCACCCTACAGTGCCATGTAACAAATACTCCTCATCTGCAGACTCCTAAAAGTATTAAAAAGATAGGTAATAAATAAACAAGCAAACCACATATAGCCAACACTAGCAATACTTACAATTATCAAAACAATAGTAGCAACGCCGGTAGACCCCGTCACACTCCTACCTGAAAATAATAAAAAGCATAACAATTACAATCAATATTCACCCACTGGGAACCACACACCTTAGTCATACCAATGTATTCCGCGAGCAACTGAATGCAGCGAGCACAGCACTGCAGTCTTCACTGAGTATTGCCTACATCTAGTAGCCCAAACATCCACCTCCATTATATCAAGTTCTCTAAAATAAAATCAAAGATATAATACATAAAAATCAACCCATACACTGAAATACTACCCATACCTCCTTACTCATACTCCAGATAATATCTGTCAAAACCAACTAATGCGCAACGCTCTCGAAAAGCAATTAATTAATTAATTGCGCCATTACAAACGCACCCAACATGCCACCTGCTTCCGTTTGCCCTGGTAAATAAATAAAAAACATAATCATTAATCAATATTTACCAACTGAGAGCCATACACCTCCTCTCTACACCAATATCTTCAATTCCACGCACGCTGAATGCAGGCAACACAGCGCTGTTGTCCATCCCTGCGTTTATATTTACATTTAGCGGCCCAAGCCACCGCATCCCTGTAAATAAATTCCTTAAACATAGATAAAATAAGTAAAAGATAACACAAACACTTAAGCTTTATCAACACCTTCTTACTTTAGCTTAGATGATGGCACCTAAAATCAACTAATGAGCAACATTCCCAATAGATAAATCCATACGCCAGTACAAACACAATATTCCCTCTAACTCCAGCACACCTTACGCGCAATGCTCAGCTGTTGCTAACAGCGTGCACTCACAGCTGCATGCGTAGATTAACAGTAGCCCCTACTAACATAGGCCAAATAACAGTGAACTGCTACGCAGCATTTTCTATCCAATCCGCACTAAATGCTTTAGGCCTCACCCCTGCTGTGATGTACCTAACAATATGATCACATACCGTATACTTAACATAAAGCTATATCCCAACCAACCATTAATCGCTACACTCCAAACTCAAATCTGATTAAACAAATTACTGAAAACTTTATTTACTCAAATTGATCTTGTTATAAACCATTGCATATATATTAATGCTTACTACACTCCTTTCCCTCCTTCATACGTACTTAGCAAATGACTCACGTTGCTAGTATAGCTGCTCCAAGCATACAAAAACTCAGCCGCGAGCCACAGAACCAAACAATTGGGCAGTCATCCTCCAAACCAACGATGAGATGCAGATTGCATGACGGCAACTAAATAAAAAACAAAAAAACATAGTCATCAATAGAAAACTCAGATCCTAAAATGCAAAATTTAACTCACCTTTACACTTTGTGTGCAGCTCTTCAATTTACATGGGCTGGATTTGCCTATTTCCACATTGCACATCGTCAACTGCTATAACCTAGTATACAGTAAAGTAGACATTAATCATAATAGGCCCACATTATTTAAATACATAGAATACCCACCTATTTTTTTTTGCCCAACGCCTCACTCTTTCCGCCCTTATAAGGGTGGCATACTCCTCCTTCGCCTTTGCTTTAGCATATGACAGTTGCAACGAACACTCTTGCCTCGCACTTATCTAAAAAACAAGCAAAACAAATTTCATTAGTGCTCGGAACAGTAGAAGCTATAATTTAACCCACAGTAATGCCCATTGTTGCGCTTGCAAGCCGCTCTATAGCACGTACCAACGCAATACATAGCGCCAACTATTACATCTATATAATTCTTATAGCATGCCACTCCTCTTCATTAGCTACTATTAAATCTAAAAAAAAAAGAGATAACAGTTAAAAAACATCACAGTAAGCTAATCTCTCAAATATTCACCTATGCGGATGCGATCACTGCCCAGTTTGCTGCTCTGACAGTTACATATATTCCTCCTCAGCCTCTGCGCTGGTATATAACGGGGACATCATACACTCTGCACTGAACTGAAATATAAACAAATTAATCATCATTCACATAAACATGCAGCAATACATACTAGTCACCACAGCACTGTCAGAGGCCTCCTCCCTCTAGTCGACCCGTAAATCTGAAAAATAAACAAATTAATAATAAATAAATATACACTCACCCATTGATAACATGCAATTCGCTGGCCGCAAATTGTATTAAAATCCCCCAGTGCACACACTTTGCATGTACCCTCACATCTTTGTTGTCCATCCCTGCTTTTATGTTTGTGGTGGACACTTTGCTACCCCAATCTTCCTTAATCATGTATGCCCAGGCCGTCCAACCTGGTAATAATAATATTAATCAATAAATTTAACACACATACTAACATACTTACGCCATCAGACAGCAGCAATAATTCAGCTTAATAACTTTAATTAATAAATATTTACCTTCGACAGCATCGTCACAAATCAAGCGCAGCCCAAACAATCAGCTGTCCTTTAACAGCGGACTATCAGCTGCTAGAAACATACCAGCCCACTTCACGTCACACTATCTTTACAGAATTCCTTAACAGCGAACCTGGCAGCGGCTTTAAAGCTATTAACAGGGGTCTGCTAATAGCAGACGTTCATATTGTTATTAACAACACTAACTATTAAAATTCAAAAACCCTTCCAGCGCACACTGCATGCACCAACATATTGCTGATTGTCCATCCCCGCTTTTATGTCTATGACGGCGACTCCACTTCACTTTTTCTCCTCCATCAATTATACACATGCCGACAAACCTATCTATAAAATTATGAACTAATAAGCATAGCTAGCATACTAAAAAATATAACACCAGATAGTAGTGCTTAACTAACAACCTAACAAACATTTAATATATCCACTTAAGCTAGCAATGGCATATCATAACTTAACGGCTCAGCTCACTTAACATAAAACAATCAGCTGACCCTTAACAGCGATGCAATCAGCTGCTTACAACATGCCTACCAACTGCAGCCCACTTCACGTCTCATGCAGATGTCCCTAACAGCGAACATAACAGCAGCTAAATGCAATAACAGTGGGTTTGTTAGCAGCAATCTGTTATGGCTGTTATTAACATACCCCTGCTGGCTGAGACCTTGAACAGTGATTTTTAACAGCCGCCAAATGCTATAATAGGGGGCTCGCTAACAGCAACCAATTTTGAACTTGCTAACTCACCACTAACAGCACTATAATTGAATAATAATAATTATTTATAATGGCCAGCCTAATCCATAGATTGAAATTACAAAACCACTTATTACTCCTATTACAAATCTACCTAAAATATACTAAACACATGCAGCCAAACTAGATAACTTTATAGCAACCACCTCAAAAGTATGCAGCAAATTACATCATTCTCCCTTACCCACCTCCGCACTTCCGCTTCCCATATACTTGCTGACAACCCCAAGCTCAGCCTACGCACCCTACTATATAATTCCTAACCAGTTCTAGTTCCCCACCATCCTAACAGATGAACACTTCAGTCACCAATTGTCAGCCTGGTAAGAAGATTACCCTGACCCCTACCTGGTACAAGGAAACTGTCCATAGCACGAAGCAAAAGTCGGGCGCAGACATCATTCCATATCAAATGCAGCTATCAGCTCACCCTAACAGGAAGGAAATTAACGAATACACCAAATAATACTTGGCGTACGCAACGAACCTGCAGGGTTTTTCCCATACACCCCCAACCTGTACTTAATTCAATAAGCAAAACACATTGTATACTATTAAGCAACAAAAATGTCATATATTTACAGTCTATCACTTTATTGTTAAAATAATCATATCATCTACATGTATTAAACAAACACCAGCACGACTCAACATCCAGCTCTACCACCAACCAATTTCAACAGCAAATATGAAGCGGCACTCCTCATAGACGAAACTCCATCCACAACACGAATACTAGAGGCACCTTATGCTCGCCAGACACCATCTGAAACACACACCAATACAAACAAAATAACAACACCACTCAATTATAACATATTCTAAGATCTACTAAAAATGTTAATTAAGATATTATTTAAGTTTGTCAATTATATTTACAAGTTGCCCGCATGGGTAATAGAAATAAATATTAAACTATTTCAAAAAAAAAATCAACGAACATTTTGGCCAAATCCCCAACGAAAAGAAAAATACAGCCAATGACAATCTAAATGACAACAAACAATAGCCAACTCAACAATAACAATAACAGTCATGCCCTTAACATAGCCTACTGGAACGCATCAGGCCTCCCCAATAAGCTCGTTGAGCTCGAAAGTTTCATGCTTCAACAAACAATAGATATCATGATGGTTGTAGAAACCAGGACAGACACGGTTAACAGTATCAACATAGATGGCTACATATGCTACCTGGTTCTTAACCCTGAGAGCACTAGGAAAGGAGGGGTAGCTATCTATATTAACCAAAACATCCGACACACGACACTCGAACCTATCTCTACGCCCATGATCCAATGCGCCCCAATAGCTATCTTTACCTCAAACGGCAATTCACACCCAATCACAATCACTCCAATATACTGTCCGCCTATTTTCCAGTGGAACACTAATCACTTTAGCAGACTGTTCACAAAACTAGGGAGCCTGCTTCCAAGATCCAAATTACTCGTTTGTGGTGACTGGAATGCGAAGCATTCCTGGTGGGGAAACGTGCGGTCATGCACTCGTGGCAGAGCACTCCACAATGCCATACACCTAAGAGAAAACCTCAATATTCTGGCAACAGGGGGTGCAACACACTACCCCTATACAAGAAGAAACAGACCGTCGGCTATCGATTTTGCTGTTTACTCAGGCATACCAAACGAAGCCCTGCGCACACACTCAACAGTCGACCTTGACTCAGACCACCTCCCAATACACATCAAACTTGATCAGGGCCCAATTCCTCGCAATCGATCTAAAACTCAACTTCTTTCCTGGAATTCCAACATTCTAACCTTCCAGAGACATCTCGAGGGCAACATAAATACAGACATAGAGATTAACACGTCCACGGACATAGACGACGCCATTTCCACTCTAAACAGTAAAATTCAAATAGCCGCATCCGCATCCACTCCCTCAACTACTACCAACAGAATAATCCGAGGCCCTAGCAGAACTCAACTAAGTGAAACATCAAGAAGACTGCTTCTACTTAAACGGCAGCAAAAACAAATAAACCTCACACAGCATACACTAGCCAGCCGACAACTATACAAACGAACTCAAAATCAGCTAAAAAAATCCCTCCAAAAAGATAAAGCGAAACAGTTAAACACCATCCTCGAGCAAGTCGACACGTCTGATCGATATCGCCTCCAAAAATTGTGGCATGCCACAAACAAAATCAAAAGGCGACCTGAACCCAATTGGCCACTTAAAGTCCAAACCAACGCCAACTCCCCCAACGATGGACAAAGACTTGCCAAGAAAAAACAGACACTTTTGCTGAACATCTTGAACAACGATTTAGCCCCATCTTAACTAACCAAGACACTGACCGAAGGGAAATAAACGACGAACTTGCACGGAACAAACAACGACTCCTACTGTACACAAACAACATTAGCCCCCGGCGCATTTCCCCTGGGGAAATCTCACAAATTATTGATTCTCTTCCACTTAAAAAATCCCCTGGATGGGATTGCATTAGCAACAAAGTCCTCAAATCTCTTCCTGCTAGAGCATTAGAACTCCTTGCCCTCATTTACAATAGCATCCTAAAACTAGGCTACTTTCCCCAGCAATGGAAACTCGCTACAGTGTCAATGATCCTTAAACCTGGAAAATGCGCCAATTCAGTTGAGTCATATCGCCCTATAAGTCTGCTCTGCAGCTTTTCTAAATTATTCGAGAGACTGCTTATGGATAGACTATTTGAGGTGAACGAATTCGAGCTCGCAATACCTAACCACCAGTTTGGGTTCAGAAAAGAGCATGGCACAGACCAACATCTTTTAGGGTAGTCCAGCATATTCTTAAGTCCTTTGATTCTAGAAAATTCTGCTCCGCAGTATATATAGATATAAGTGAAGCTTTCGACCGCGTATGGCATATTGGCCTCCTATTAAAACTATCTAAGCTCCTACCTCTTCACCTGTTCAATGTCCTAGAAAGTTACCTAATCGACAGAAGCTTCCAAGTCAAAGGACCTAACGGATCAATTTCACGTGCATGTCAAATCTTAGCAGGAGTCCCCCAGGGGAGCGTCCTCGGACCAATTTTGTACACCATATACTCTTCAGATATGCCCCTTCCCACTCAGCAATATGGGTACGAACATCTACTTTCTACCTTTGCAGACGATACAGTCATCCTAGCCTCTTCCCTCTCATTAACTGAAGCTACTAGAGCCAATCAGATATACCTCATAAAGCTTGAAAAGTGGGCTGCCACCTGGTGTATCAAGATAAACAGTTCTAAAACTGCCCATGTCATATACACCACTCGCGTTCTAAGCAGTTCGGATAGAGCAATTACCATCCAGCTAAATGGCACCAATGTTCCAATTAGCTCCCGCCACAAATATCTAGGGCTACACCTAGACTCAAAACTTAATCTCAAATTCCACATTGTCCAGCTACGCGCTAGAATTCAAACACTGACAGAAAAGTTTAGATGGCTACTAGGCAGAGAGTGCAAACTGACTAGAGAATGCAAAGCGCTTATCTACAAACAATTAATAGCCCCTGTATGGCATTACGCCATTCCAGTCTGGGGAGCACTAGCATCTAATACACAGTTTAAGCGCATAGACATGCTCCAAAACAAAATACTAAGAAGAGTCACACACGCCTCATGGTACACAACAAATCTGATCCTGCGTGAACGCCACAATATTCCCTCAGCTGAAGAAGCTTTCACAACAAGCAGCGCAAGGCTAGCCAGCTCCTTAGCTAACCATCCCAACTGCGAAGCTAGAGAACTAATTCTTAGACCATATATACGTACCTCAAAGGCTGCAGAGGACAAGATACTCTACCCAACTCCAAACGCAAATTATACCCCTTCAAGCATCCATCCCCCAGCCCCAACCTGAATCACATATTCCAATACTCATAAGGATGTCGCTAGAAGAACAGCGCAGACCACCACCATTCAGCTGGACCCAACTAGCACGCCAACAAGAGTTACAAGCCCTACAACAACCTGTGCGGCAACGCCCTCCTAGTCCTACTGCTGAACTACGAAGACTGCGGCTCTTTGAACTTATACTCCAAATTACCCATGGCCCCCGAACAAATGCGCAGAGGCAGGAACTTAACAGACAACAACTACAACGGGACCCTGACCAGCTACCATAGAATCATAAACCATCGCTTACCACATCCACACACATAACACAACAACCATACATACAATCGGAAGACTCTATACCACCTTAGTCTATAATGTGTTATATACAAACACCTAACAAACAACTCAGCAGTTAACCTTCCCAAACTCTAAACAGCCAGAGCCTACCATACCAGCCTAAGGAACCCATAACACCTATAATCCCTACCAACTTAAATATTAAATAATCTAACTTAGCTACTACTTAAATAACTAATTAAAACTAAGGCAGCAGCAGCAATGTGGTAGAGCCTCTCTCAGTCGAAGTTCGCTGGTGTTCAATAAACCTGCAATTAAAAAGAGACACTAATCAGCCACCATTACATCATCTAGAAAAAATTAACAAATGATAAACAAGTAACCAATAACTTCACTGATGACTGCGATGAAGACGAAGTCTACTACTCGCATTCACACTCTCACCACCCCATAAGCTATTTAACAGCCATAACAATCAATAAAATAGATTATTCATATCACGAAAATCACAAACTAACCCACACCAACTAAAAATGTAAAAAAAAAAAGTGGAATGGAACACCCAAGCCAACTAAAATTAAATCTACTATGTCTACATAAATAAACTATCTAAAATAGAAAACAAAATATTAGAACACATGCAAAAAAAAATACATATATATATTTAGCAAAATTTAGATAAATAAGCTAACTAATACCGGAACTAAAATTTTAAAATGCACAAAAAAATCTTGTCAAAATTAGAAAAATAAGCTAACTAAAATCCAAATCAATACTCTCAAATACCCAAAAATACAAAAAAAAAGGGATTTAACGCACATAACAAAATTACACCACTACATATTAAACAATCATATGCTTGCGAACACTAGTATTAATACAATACAATACAATACAAATTAACACAATACAAACTAGATTTTCTTAACAATTAAACTTAAACAACAATAATAACAAACAAACATATATACACAGTTATAAAATAAAACAAACATCAAACCAAAACATAAAGAAAAACTACTAAACGCATATAGAAGCTAATCAGTAATAAAACTTACAATTCATAATAGGGATCTATATCTCATCTGAAGCATACACCTGTAAAATAAAAAACAAATCACAAAGAATCATTCCTTTCAAACAGACCAAAGCTAAACACTCAACTGAACTTCTCGATGCAAATCACATACTAGAATATATCCAGATAAAACAATTGCTAGGTTCCTTCTCAATCCTTACACTCAATAGCCCCAGACATCTGCCAAAATGGAAAAATTGAATCAAAATATTAAAAAAATAACACTTATATTATTTCAATTGTCAACTAGATTAGCCAATAAATACACTCCCACGCAAAAACAACAACACTTACAAAACACTCACACACGATCGCTTTACCTCTAACCACACTCACCAATAGCACTGCATCAAAACAAAACAAATCCTTCCTCCCCCCCTAGATGCCTACCAAACCACTTAATAAATACCAGTAACTTTTAACCAGCCATTCACCCCAAAACACCTTCAACCTAGCAATATCCAATTCACAATTACAGCCCCATGGAGAGTAAGGAGTTGTGTCTGCGTACAAAAGTACGTGTTATTATGACAAGTTGCAATTGCGTATATGATGCGAAGAAGCGACTTGAAAGAAGAGGACGTGCAATCAATGCCTTGCTGGCACAAACTGTGGGGAAAATAGTTGAGCCCTATCTTAGCAAGAAATCGCGAAAAAAAATCACGTTTATCAATATAAGCTAAAAAAGGAAAACAATTTCCGACTGGATCGCTGGAACTAGTTATCACCCAGCCCAGTGTTGAGCAAGAGCAGCACCCCCACTCCAGATCAATTGCCGCTGGCACATCTTTCCTCCCCCCCTAAATGCATACAAAACCACTTAATCAATCTATTAACTTTCAATCAGCCATTCACCCCAAAACAACTACATCCTAGGCAATATCCAATTCACAAATTCAGTCCCATAGAGAGCAAGGAGCTGTGTCTGCGTACAAAAGTACGTGTTATTATGACAAGTTGCAATTGCGTATATGATGCGAAGAAGCGACTTGAAAGAAGAGGACGTCGTGCAATCAATGCCTTGCTGGCACAAACTGTGGGGAAAATAGTTGAGCCCTATACAGAGCAAGAAATCGCGAAAAAAAATCACGTTTATCAATATAAGCTAAAAAAGGAAAACAATTTCCGACTGGATCGCTGGAATTAGGTATCACCCAGCCCAGTGTTGAGCAAGAGCAGCACCCCCACTTCAGACCATATGCCGCAGGCACATGCCTCCGGAACTGAAAAGACAAATAAACAAATGTTGCCACCGATTTATCGTATGGTTATGAGTAACAAAAGTGCATCATTGAATAAGTGACTTAATTTTTTAAACTTCCAAAGTCTTAACTTTTATTTTTCTATGAAAAACGATATTTGATGATATTCTCTATTTCTTTCTTTCGTACTTTCTATCAAAATAAAATTTAACGCACATAATAAAATCACATCACTCAAATGTTAACTAGAATAGCCAATAACACACTCATCACGCAAAACCAACATCACTTATAAAACACGCACACACGATCACTTCTAGTAACTTTCAATCAGCCACCCACCTCAAAACAATTACAACCCAGACAATATCCAACCCACAAAATTAATCAACCATAATACATATCCTGCTCACCTAAAGACTAACAAACTTCACTAAACAAGCACACTCACCAAAAGGAAAAAAAAAAATTGAATACATGCCAACTCCGCGTACACTCGATGGTAGAACCACCTCAGCACAATCCTCCTTAAAAAAAAAAAACAGTAAAATAATAAACTCATCAACTCAAACTAACGACTACTACCCGCACACACACTTCCACCACTTCAAATACTATTAGCAACCAAATAATTTATAAAATTTATACTTATACCACGAAAATCACAAACTAACACACGCCAATAAGAAATGTAAACAAGAGATGGTATTCTAACCGATGATCTATCGATATCAATTAGCAACTTTCGCGGAACAACGGAATTGAACACCTTATTCAACTAAAATTAAATCTGATAATTTTACACAAATAAGCCAACTAAAATCGAAAATAAAAACATTAAAATACACAGAAATAAGATATACAAATATTATGCAAACTGGATAAAATTAGATAAAAAAGCTAACTAAAATCAAAACTAAAATATTAAAATACACAAAAAATAACACAAATATTCATACTAATACACAGCAAAAACAAAAAAGAATAACATATACACACACATATTTATAAGATAAATAAGCTAATTAAAGTTGAAGCTAAAATTATTAAAATGCACAGAAAATTTACATATTTATCTAGTAAAATTAGACAAATAAGCTAACTAAAATCAAATTAAAAAACCAAAATACGCAAAAAAAAAAATACATATAAATGTTTACTTAGCAAAATAAGATTCAATACATATAACACAAATACACTTACTACATATTTAGCAACCATATGCCTGCAAACACGCTAAACATGCTATACTAATAACACCTAACAACAATAACAATTCACTTATTTTTCTTACACACATCACACTCAAGCACGAGCCTATACTAACAGCAAAACAAATTAAAGCAGCATAATAATAAATACAGTACATAACGAATAAACATATAAACAATCCCTGATCACATCCATAAACACAGTAACCAAAACAAAACAATGCAAACAAGACTTCCATAACATCCGAACCCAAATAATAACAATTAAAACATATATACACAGTCAGCAATATAAACAAATCTAAACAAAACATTAAGAACAACTAAAAGATACACATAGAAACTAGCCTGTGCTACCCCAGTTGTACAATTTTACAACTATTCAACTAACATTTACCACCTCTATTATAATAAACATAGATAAACACAAATACCCAAATTCAAACAAACATAAGCCACTATTACTTAAATAGCCAGACCTACGTCCAACACCCCTCGCTCCTCGCCTACTTTGCCAATTGGGCTTAAGCCCAAGTCAATCAATTCCATATCCTCCACCTAACTTACACAACATACAAAGCAATCAAACTAAATAACTAACTAGCAAACTTGCACATCACAGCTATAAAACACGAAATATGAAAATCTAGATCAGCATATAAATCAAACTTATGAAGTAAAGGTCATGCCACAGCCTAACAAACACAAAGCCCACGTTCGCATTATCCAAACCCAATTACACACTGCAACCATACAAACGACTGACCCAACACATAACAGCAGCAGCTTAACGTCATTATTAACAACTAGACAAAAAGCTTATTACTTCTCCAAAAGACCACAATAACACCATCATTCACTTACAATACACATTCAACGACAGCCAACCAATTACATGCAATTAACACAAGCAATAACACTAACCACCACTTAAATACACAAAACGATTAATACCTCCACACAATTGCAATCAAGCTAACTACAGCAACACATAAAAAAACAAATCAAACTAAACTATTAAACTATCAACAACAAATACTCAGCCAAAGCAATCATATTACTTGCCAAAACTAAAAATACTCCCACCCAATATATATGCATAAAACACAAATATACTAATCAGCACACTCAAAAGCAGTACCACTCAACATTACCATTCTATTCACTCACAGGCAGCCAACGAATCCCTTGGGGAAACTCGTTACCTAGCAATTTATTCTACACTACTCGCAGTCAACAAAATAACATAAATAAATAATCTAAACCAATTAACTAGTAATAACATTTCATTCACATGCAATCTCAATTATAACAATCATTCAAAAAACTAAAAAAAAACTATCAAACAACGAACCCATTGCTAATATCAACAATAGCATTAATTACACTCACACATACTAGCCCACTGCTCCAATACGAGGCATCCTCCAACAGCATGGCTTCACTTAAAGCACGCTGTCCTCGACTAGCCATACGCCTCCTTAAATAATCACCATCCATCAGCAATATGGCCAGTTATGCGCCGGCCACCAATGTCTCGTATTCCCAGCAGCAGCAACACCTATAAAAAAAAACACACTCCACAAAGAATCAACTCATAATAGAATATATTGATATTCAACTTATCTGATACATAATCCAGCCTTATCTTCCAACGTCCATTGCCAGTAGACTATGAACTACACCTCTATGCGTCGACTCCCGGTCTATAATAAATAATAAACAAAATAAATTATTATAACGCATTAACACAAATAAAAATCAACACGATCACATATGCACACACGCACACACCTAGTACGCTACCACTTGCTCCCCACTACACACAAAAAAAAACAATTCTATTTACACTTACCACATTATCGATACAAATCCAAACCCACAACCTAGGGAAAACAATAGTATCAAACAGACAATATTCTTTCTCTAATCAAAAACAAACTCACTTACATGCTCTCATTCAACCACATAAATTCCAAACTCACAAACTTCACATATGTATGCAATAAGAGATGGACACATCCTAAACAAACCTCCTCACCGATATTCATCGATTAACTCGAGGCGGAACACAATGAATGAAACAATTAATCGAAAATTAACTCAAACTAAAACACGTTACAGCCACACACGATCATTATTGTGAAATAATTCTGAGAATCCCTTTAAACCTGCCCTATTAATAACCTGCTTGCCTTACATCCATACCTTTTCCCTGATATTTTATCAGTTACATATACTAATCAAAGAGCTATCAAAAGAAAACAAAAAAATACATTCCGATCAAGTCTAACACACACGGCTTATACTTGATTACTCATAAAATCAAACAATTACTAACATTAAAAACAAAATACAATCTATACAAATAACACTAACACAAAAACAAACAAATAATATAAAAATAAGTACAACTGCTAAGTTAGTCGTTATCAAAAATACTTAAAAAACCTTTTCAATGACCTGCTCGTCTTATCCTTATCCTTACTTATTTTCTTCAAAATCCATGAGCCATCAAAATAAAATTACAAATTGATAAATTTTAGCACGAACAGGTTCTTCTTTAATTCTTTTTTTATAACGATCACTTAGAAAATCAACCAACCACTAACATTAACAAAATAAAACTTCCTTATCTTAATCCTACACGCACGTCTCTTACTCCTACATAAATAACACATAGATAAGTAAACATCTATCAGCAATCAAAATAAAAATGTTCATAATAAAACTAACATCATAAATTCAAATAAATAGCCTAAACAAAGAGAATCAGATCACCAAAACATCCAATGAGCACCTAGAATAATTTAGTTATAAATCAACTAGTTAATAAAAAAACCATAAAAAATGGAGGACATCGAACGAACCAAATTAGCCAACTCAACCACCATTCACAACAATCTACTAAAATTAATGGGAAACCCAAAACACGGCAAAAGCGGACCTACGTCATCAACACTCCAACACTCCACCAGAAGACTTCCACCAAGCGAGGATCCTAAGCGACAACATCAATACACCACTTAAAAAACATGCCCACATAAACAAAAAACAAACCGATACTTAATAGCTGCCTGGCAGGCTTCACAACATTCACATCACATATAATCTATTCAACTAAATAACAAATTTTACTACCAATAAACAAGTTAATCTAATCAACTGCAAATTACAATAACAAAAACTTAATTAAACACAAAACACATACTCACTACATCATCAATAAGCATTAATAAAGAAAATGCAAAAAAACTAATCAAGCTAGTAATCCAATATTATCCATTAATACACATGCAAAAATCTACAAAATACTACAAAACTAAATCAAGCAACACACAATTAAATACGTCTACAAAAGCCCTCAACATCAATCACATTCCACACACACACATGAATATTGAAAGCTACATATACTCAACTAAATTAAACAAACCGGAAAGCCAATAACAATTACTAATACACACGCAAATAATCTATAAACTTCCACAAAACTACCACAAACATTACACAAACAAACACGTCTTCAAAGGCCCACAACATCAACAACACTCCACACAAGTATGAACACCGAAAACACCCAACACCCACTTACTGACATCGTTATTAACCCATAATAGTAGATACAAATAAATAAACAAAAACTTGAAAGTTAACTACTTAAACACATTCAAATAATCTACAAACTACTGCAAAACTAAAAATAATCAACACACAATTAAATTCGTCTGTTAAGGCCCAAAACAACAATAACATTACACACACACGAACTCTGAAAACATTCAACACACATTTACATTCTTAATAATCAATAATAAATAATACAAACAAATAAAACAAACTAGAAAGCTAATAGTTAATACACACTCAAATAACCTACAAACTCCCATAAAACTAAAACAAGTAACACACAAATAAACAAGCCTACAAAGACCCACAACAATTATAACATTCCACCCACGAACACTTAAAACATTCAACACACACTCACTTACATCCCCAATAATTATAACAATTTACACAAATAAAATAAATATACTAGAAAGCTAATAATAATAATAAATAATCATACAAGTAATCTACAAACTACCACATAAATAAATCAATCAACACACAATAATACGCCTGCAAAGACTCACAACATCATTAACATTCCACACACACACATAAGAACACTGGAAACATTCAACGCACATTTACACTGTAAACATCCAACGCACACCCACTTACAATCCTGAAAATCAATAACAATTAACACAAATAAATAAAACAAGCAACAGACAATTAAATACGCCTACAAAAGCCCACATCATCATCAAACACACACACACACACACACATGAACACTGTAATCATTCAACACACATCCACTTACATTCCTAACTAATAATATTAATAAATACAAATAAATAAAACAAACTAGAAAACTAATTAATCTATAAACTACGACAAAACTAAAACAATCAACACACAAATAAAAAAAATACACCTGCAATAACATTAACATTTCACACATGAACACAGAAAACATTCGCCATACACTTGCCAACATACCCAACAAATACAAATAATTTCAACAAACTATAAAAAATAAAAATAAAAAATTTTTAAAAAAATATTTTTAAAATGAAATATAATTAAAAAAGTTTTTTAAAAAATTTTTTAAAAAATATTTTTTTTTTTATAAATTCTTTTTTAACACCTGTTTTGTTCAACATTTTTTTTTTTTATATTTTTATTTTTTACTCTTTATTAAATATAGTTCTTATTAATTTTTGTTTTTTAAAAAAATTAAAAAAAAAAAAAAAAAAAAAATAATAAAAATAACTATTTATTTTTTTAAATATAAACAATTGTTAAGAGTACTTGTCGTTAAATAGTTTTGTATTTTTTTATATTAATTTTAACGGAGCCCACGCCAACTAATTTCTTTTTTTCCTTGGAGCCTTATTCCTTCTTGGAAATGTATGCTTCTCCTCTATCCTCCCCTCCAGCCTCCCAAGGGGATTCTTCAGCATCCAAACAAAAAAGTCGACAAGATAAGTACGATTTTGTTATTTCCAATTGTGTGTACCTCTATGCACATGTCTTTCCTACATACATAAATCCAAACATATGCATATTGGCTCCCCTGTGTACACACAACCATACATACATACATATAGTTCCATAGCACTTGCATACGTGCTAGTTTGAATATATGCATGTTAATTTCCATATCAGCTATTTTTTGTGTATTCCCAACCAAAAAGTAAAGCTCCTAATTCCATTCAAAACACATTTTCTATCCTGAACTTGTTTATAATTAACTTTAAAAGTTAATCGGCCCACATCCCATTTGTTCTGCATAAGTGTCAATATACATACAGAGATACATACAAGGCTTGCTGTCGCCAAATTTATGTGTGCACAAAATACACTTTGCAGTTACGTTAAATTTCCAACAAAGTATTTTTATTTATTTAATTAGCTTATAGTCGGACTAATGTCAGTCGACTGTATAAAAGTAAAGAAAATAAAACAGTTAATAGTTATAATTCATAATTTTAAGTTAAAAGTAAAATCTTAACTGTGAGAAAAGAAAGAAAAAGAAATTAATTGAATTGAGTTGACATTGGGATAAAAAAAAAATGAAAGAGCCGATCCAACATTTGTTGCAGAGGATTGGGGAAAACCCAGAAAAACCCAATCAGATCATGAGAGTTAGTGTTAGTAAGCAAAGCCTAATCAAAATAGCGATTAGAATGTTCAAACATGCAGTTAGTTAAAAAGTACTAATGTTACTAGAAAGAAGATAAGTATATATTTAACTAGCTACTAGAAAGGTGGGTAAGGATTTGTACTTTTAAGCAAGATACAGAATTATTGTTGTTGTTAGCAACAATGTAATATAGTTTATTGTAGTCCGAACATAATACCCTGAAAGGCTCATGCAGGGCATAATTCGAGTTACAATTTGTGAGGCCCGTGTATAATTTTTTTTTGTTGTTGATATTTTTATTTAGTGAGCAATTTGCTTACGAATTTCACAACTGTTTCAAAGCACAGGAATTCAAATTTAAATTTGAATTTGAACCGCCATTTTCACCACACCCAGAGTCGTACCGATGATCGACCGGTCTGGCAACTCCAAATCGGCCGACCCGAACGATCAGTGTTGGGAAGTGGAGTGGGGAGATATCGATTGCGTGGGCCACCTATCGTACTCGGTATTTTTCTCTTCACTAATTGAAATCTGAAAAGCACGCGTCGTGAAAATTTTAAGAGGGAAAGAAATTCCCATAAAAATAAAAAGTGAGATAAGAAAATTAAAAAAGCTATTGCTGAAAAGCATCTCAGCGTGCAGCGCTATTCTGTTTGTGGGTGTTCGAGACCAAATGTGAGTACAAGCTTTCCAAATCATTGTTTGGCAGCTTCTAACCTCGCTTTTGCCTTTTAGTGATCCGCGTGTGGCCAGAGGGAGCACTAGCGCTTTCGCGCCTTTTTTTTCTTTGGAGGCGGCAGTGCATGCCCCCTCGCCATACTGTGCCACACGCCGCCCTTCGCTTCCTTGTTTCTGCTGCAGACTAGTGGTGCTGGAGCACAATACACATCTGCGTTTCTGCTGCAGACTAGTGGTGCTGGAGCACAATACAGATCTGCGTTTCTGCTGCAGACTTGTGGTGCTGGAGCACAATACACATCTGCGTTTCTGCTGCAGACTTGTGGTGCTGGAGCACAATACAGATCTGCGTTTCTGCTGCAGACTTGTGGTGCTGGAGCACAATATATATCTGTTTGACTTTTGAGTGCTAGTGCCGCGTCGATCACGTAGCCCATCGGTCTGGCTACTGGTGTCACGTGATCGCACGGTTGCAGAGCGTTTTGTTTGCTGTTTTTCTTGGTGAGGTTCATAGAAAATCGGTTTAGACAGCCATTTGACGTGTGTTTTCTCCCCCCTCTTAGCCCTATATGGTTCCCCAAATTTTGCTGGTGCTAGCAGGGGGTAAATCAGGAGCAGTTGCGAGCAGGGACATTTAACCTATTCGGGACTTCTGGAAGGACACAGCAATTGTCAACAAACACTTATTTTATAACAAACACGCAAACATTAACTAACTCAAGAACACTGTCAAACACATACTCACTCTTTTAACATTCACAAACACATTCATATACATATACACACTAATGCTTACACGCACACTTCGTACTTACATGTACACATACACACAATTAACTCTTCATTCATTTATTCATTCTTTTTTGTAACTTATTAGTTAAAAATTGTTATATTATAGTTTTCATTTCAATTACTTTCATCCTTTTTGATTTCAAATTCTCTTTTGTTCATTCGTATACACACAGACATAAACCTTGTAGCATACAACGTATGACAAGTGAGCAGATGTTATTTAGTTGAGGGTACGTAAGCACGCGCTGGTCTCCGGCTCATGTGTGTCGGCAATGGGGTGGGTAAATGAAACATAACCGTTTCAACTCAGGCTCAAACCAATAATAACATAAATAAAAAAAATCGCGTGCTGTATTGCCTTACGACGATCGCAAGACAGAACCAGAAATCGGGAACAGACTCGGTCGGAGGGAAACGGAGCTCCACTCAAAGAAACGAATTCCACGACCGAAGGGGAAGAGAAAGAGAGCAGTAGTTCGGAAGTAATAAAATTTTATAGCAGCCTTCTGAGCGCGCCTCGCTTACTGAAGCGGCTGTTACCCCACCCTTCCATGATCGCCTGCGTTGCGCGATATAAATATCGGCGATCCCTTTAGACCACTATTTTTCAATGCATAGTTGCCTCATATCCATCCTCCATGACTCCCGAAAACAATAGTGATTTAAACTAAATTCATTTTAAATCAATTTATTCCTTAAAATATTAATGCCTTTCCTAACCATCTCAACATAATGTTTATGTAATGTATACTTTTTCTTTCGATTTCTAGTTAAGGGTAAGAGTGTATCTTAGTACTAATTCTTAATTTTCATTTATTACAAGGTGGTATCTTATTTATTTATTTGTTCATTCATTTGTCATTGGTTTGTCATTGGTTGCGAATAGATACATATATATATATATAGGCTCAGTTATAATACATAAATTATCAGATTGCATTACATAAATAGTAGATGTAACTAAAAATTGAAAATCATGCAAAACCAAAGAAGGGCAAATTTTCTGAATACAAAATGATAATACAAAAAAATTAGGAATTTAAAGAAAAATCAAACTCAAAAATAATTAATTAAACTCAAACATGAGTAAATTAAATTGAAAATTTGATTAAAAATCAAAAATAATAAACTAAGTTAGATTTAAAAGAAATCTAAGAGCTACATAAATAGCCAAATTAAAATTCAAAAGAGTACAGGCTTGAAGAGCAGTAACTCCCAAAATTAACAAAAGTGAAAACAAAATAAAAGAAAAAATAGCCAAACAATAATTAATAAGAATCACTCACAGTTTGTTGTTTTCCATCGACGAAAGATCTTCCGTGGTGTGGTGTAATTTGATGTGTGTGGGTATAGCTGTTTGCATTTTAGTTTATTTCGTTTGTCACTACTATATTTTTTTTTTTCTGTGTATTTGTTTAGGTCACTTGTTTTTCGTTAAAATTACCTTTTTATGGTCATTTGCAGATAGGCAAAAAAAAAAAAAGTGAAAAAAAAAAAAACAAAACAAAATTATTGGCAACTCGCGATATTTATATAGATGTATTTATTCGCACCATTGACTCTATTATTTAACAACTAATTTTTAGAGCTTTTAATTTAGAATTACTAACAAATATTTTAGTTAGGATAATCACTGTGATCTTATAGTTTGTATGATCTTATTTACAGCAATCACTGTGATAGTATAATTTCCATTAACTTATTTCAGGCAATCACTGTGATATTATGGTGTTTTAGCGCTTATTAAAGCGATCACTGTGATAATTTATAGTTTTCCTTATCTTATTTAAGGCAATCACTGTGATATTTTAATTTTCATTAACTTATTTAAGGTAATCACTGTGATATTTTAGTTTGCTTTTACTTATTTAGGGCAATCACTGGGATATTTTAGTTTTCATTAACTTAGGTAGGCTATCACTGTGATATTTTAGTTTTCATTCATGATACTCTCTATTTCTTTCTTTCGTACTTTCTATCAAAATAAAATTTAACGCACATAATAAAATCACATCACTCAAATGTTAACTAGAACAGCCAATAACACACTCATCACGCAAAACCAACATCACTTATAAAACACGCACACACGATCACTACTAGTAACTTTCAATCTGCCACCCACCTCAAAACAATTACAACCCAGGCAATATCCAACCCACAAAATTAATCAACCACAATACATATCCTGCTCACCTAAAGACTAACAAACTTCACTAAACAAGCCCACTCACCAAAAGGAAAAAAAAATTGAATACATGCTAACTCCGCGTACACTCGATGGTAGAACCACCTCAGCACAATCCTCCTTAAAAAAAAAAAAACCAGTAAAATAATAAACTCATCACCTCAAACTAACGACTACTACCCGCACACACACTTCCACCACTTCAAATACTATTAGCAACCAAATAATTTATAAAATTTATACTTATACCACGAAAATCACAAACTAACACACACCAATAAGAAATGTAAACAAGAGATGGTATTCTAACCGATGATCTATCGATATCAATTAGCAACTTTCGCGGAACAACGGAATTGAACACCTTATTCAACTAAAATTAAATCTGATAATTTTACACAAATAGACCAACTAAAATCGAAAATAAAAACATTAAAATACTAATAGCAAAAACAAAAAAGAATAACATATACATACACATATTTAACATTATAAGATAAAAAAGCTAATTATAGTTGAAGTTAAAATTATTAAAATGCACAGAAAATTTACATATTTATCTAGTAAAATTAGACAAATAAGCTAACTAAAATCAAAATTAAAAAACCAAAATACGCAAAAAAAAAATACATATAAATGTTTACTTAGCAAAATAAGATTCAATACATATAACACAAATACACTTACTACATATTAAGCAACCATATGCCTGCAAACACGCTAAACATGCTATACTAATAACACCTAACAACAATAACAATTCACTTATTTTTCTTACACACACCACTCAAGCACGAGCCTATACTAACATCAAAACAAATTAAAGCAGCATAATAATAAATACAGTACATAACTAATAAACATATAAACAATCCCTGATCACATCCATAAACACAGTAACCAAAACAAAACAATGCAAACAAGACTTCCATAACATCCAAACCCAAATAATAACAATTAAAACATATATACACAGTCAGCAATATAAACAAATCTAAACAAAACATTAAGAACTACTAAAAGATACACATATAAACTAGCCTGTGCTACCCCAGTTGTACAATTTTACAACTATTCAACTAACATTTACCACCTCTATTATAATAAACATAGATAAACACAAATACCCAAATTCAAACAAACATAAGCCACTATTACTTAAATAGCCAGACCCACGTCCAACACCCCTCGCTCCTCGCCTACTTTGCCAATAATTATCAAGTCAATCAATTCCATATCCTCCACCTAACTTACACAACATACAAAGCAATCAAACTAAATAACTAACTAGCATACTTGCACATCACAGCTATAAAACACGAAATATGAAAATCTAGATCAGCTTATAAGTCAAACTTATGAAGTAAAGGTCATGCCACAGCCTAACAAACACAAAGCCCACGTTCGCATTATCCAAACCCAATTACACACTGCAACCATACAAACGACTGACCCAACACATAACAGCAGCAGCTTAACGTCATTATTAACAACTAGACAAAAAGCTTATTACTTCTCCAAAAGACCACAATAACACCATCATTCACTTACAATACACATTCAACGACAGCCAACCAATTACATGCAATTAACACAAGCAATAACACTAACCACCACTTAAATACACAAAACGATTAATACCTCCACACAATTGCAATCAAGCTAACTACAGCAACACATTAAAAACAAATCAAACTAAACTATTAAACTATCAACAACAAATACTCAGCCAAAGCAATCATATTACTTGCCAAAACTAAAAATACTCCCACCCAATATATATGCATAAAACACAAATATACTAATCAGCACACTCAAAAGCAGTACCACTCAACATTACCATTCTATTCACTCACAGGCAGCCAACGGATCCCTTGGGGAAACTCGTTACCTAGCAATTTATTCTACACTACTCGCAGTCAACAAAATAACATAAATAAATAATCTAAACCAATTAACTAGTAATAACATTTCATTCACATGCAATCTCAATTATAACAATCATTCAAAAAACTAAAAAAAAACTACAATCAACGAACCCATTGCTAATATCAACAATAGCATTAATTACACTCACACATACTAGCCCACTGCTCCAATACGAGGCATCCTCCAACAGCATGGCTTCACTTAAAGCACGCTGTCCTCGACTAGCCATACGCCTCCTTTAATAATCACCATCCATCAGCAATATGGCCAGTTATGCGCCGGCCATCAATGTCTCGTATCCCCAGCAGCAGCAACACCTATAAAAAAAACACACTCCACAAAGAATCAACTCATAATAGAATATATTGATATTCAACTTATCTGATACATAATCCAGCCTTATCTTCCAACGTCCATTGCCAGTAGACTATTAACTACACCTCTATGCGTCGACTCCCGGTCTATAATAAATAATAAACAAAATAAATTATTATAACGCATTAACACAAATAAAAATCAACACGATCACATATGCACACACGCACACACCTAGTACGCTACCACTTGCTCCCCACTACACACAAAAAAAAAACAATTCTATTTACACTTACCACATTAACGATACAAATCCAAACCCACAACCTAGGGAAAACAATAGTATCAAACAGACAATATTCTTTCTCTAATCAAAAACAAACTCACTTACATGCTCTCATTCAACCACATAAATTCCAAACTCACAAACTTCCTAAATCAGCTTAAATTTTCCTGTTGCATATGTATGCAATAAGAGATGGACACATCCTAAATAAACCTCCTCACCGATATTCATCGATTAACTCGAGGCGGAACACAATGAATGAAACAATTAATCGAAAATTAACTCAAACTAAAACACGTTACAGCCACACACGATCATTATTGTGAAATAATTCTGAGAATCCCTTTAAATCTGCCCTATTAATAACCTGCTTGCCTTCCATACCTTTTCCCTGATATTTTATCGGTTACATATACAAAGAGCTATCAAAAGAAAACAAAAAAATACATTCCGATCAAGTCTAACACACACGGCTTATACTTGATTACTCATAAAATCAAACAATTACTAACATTAAAAACAAAATACAATCTATACAAATAACACTAACACAAAAACAAACAAATAATATAAAAATAAGTACAACTGCTAAGTTAGTCGTTATCAAAAATACTTAAAAAACCTTTACTCATTTTCTTCAAAATCCATGAGCCATCAAAATAAAATTACAAATTGATAAATTTTAGCACGAACAGGTTCTTCTTTAATTCTTTTTTTATAACGATCACTTAGAAAATCAACCAACCACTAACATTAACAAAATAAAACTTCCTTATCTTAATCCTACACGCACGTCTCTTACTCCTACATAAATAACACATAGATAAGTAAACATCTATCAGCAATCAAAATAAAAATGTTCATAATAAAACTAACATCATAAATTCAAATAAATAGCTTAAACAAAGAGAATCAGATCACCAAAACATCCAATGTGCACCTAGAATAATTTAGTTATAAATCAACTAGTTAATAAAAAAACCATAAAAAATGGAGGGCATCGAACGAACCAAATTAGCCAACTCAACCACCATTCACAACAATCTACTAAAATTAATGGGAAACCCAAAACACGGCAAAAGCGGACCTACGTCATCAACACTCCAACACTCCACCAGAAGACTTCCACACACCACAGAAACACACACCGATAGCCAAACTTCCGCAGCGAGGATCCTAAGCGACAACATCAATACACCACTTAAAAAACATGCCCACATAAACAAAAAACAAACCGATACTTAATAGCTGCCTGGCAGGCTTCACAACATTCACATCACATATAATCTATTCAACTAAATAACAAATTTTACTACCAATAAACAAGTTAATCTAATCAACTGCAAATTACAATAACAAAAACTTAATTAAACACAAAATACATACTCACTACATCATCAATAAGCATTAATAAAGAAAATGCAAAAAAACTAATCAAGCTAGTAATCCAATATTATCCATTAATACACATGCAAAAATCTACAAAATACTACAAAACTAAATCAAGCAACACACAATTAAATACGTCTACAAAAGCCCTCAACATCAATCACATTCCACACACACACATGAATATTGAAAGCTACATATACTCAACTAAATTAAACAAACCGGAAAGCCAATAACAATTACTAATACACACGCAAATAATCTATAAACTTCCACAAAACTACCACAAACATTACACAAACAAACACGTCTTCAAAGGCCCACAACATCAACAACACTCCACACAAGTATGAACACCGAAAACACCCAACACCCACTTACTGACATCGTTATTAACCCATAATAGTAGATACAAATAAATAAACAAAAACTTGAAAGTTAACTACTTAAACACATTCAAATAATCTACAAACTACTGCAAAACTAAAAATAATCAACACACAATTAAATTCGTCTGTTAAGGCCCAAAACAACAATAACATTACACACACACGAACTCTGAAAACATTCAACACACATTTACATTCTTAATAATCAATAATAAATAATACAAACAAATAAAACAAACTAGAAAGCTAATAGTTAATACACACTCAAATAACCTACAAACTCCCATAAAACTAAAACAAGTAACACACAAATAAACAAGCCTACAAAGACCCACAACAATTATAACATTCCACCCACGAACACTTAAAACATTCAACACACACTCACTTACATCCCCAATAATTATAACAATTTACACAAATAAAATAAATATACTAGAAAGCTAATAATAATAATAAATAATCATACAAGTAATCTACAAACTACCACATAAATAAATCAATCAACACACAATAATACGCCTGCAAAGACTCACAACATCATTAACATTCCACACACACACATACGAACACTGGAAACATTCAATGCACATTTACACTGTAAACATCCAACGCACACCCACTTACAATCCTGAAAATCAATAACAATTAACACAAATAAATAAAACAAGCAACAGACAATTAAATACGCCTACAAAAGCCCACATCATCATCGAACACACACACACACACACATGAACACATGAACATGAAAGGCCGTAGAAAGGCCGTAGAAAAGGTTAGCTTCCGGGTCGGCTCAACCACCATCGAGTCTAGCCCTGCGGTCAAGTACCTTGGAGTGCTGATCGACCACCGGCTGAACTACAAAAGCCACCTGGAATACGCGGCGGGCAAGGCATCCAAGGCCACTGCCGCCATCTCGAGGATGATGGCCAACACGCGCGGCCCCAGACAGCACAGCCGGCGACTGATAGCGACAGTGGTGACCTCCACCATACTGTATGCCTCGCCGATATGGGCGGACGCTATGCTGACCGCGAGCTACAGCCGACAATGCAAGTCGGTATATAGACGATGCGCCCTGCGTATCTCCAGTTGCTTTTGCACTGTCTCAGAAGAAGAACCGCACTGGTCGTAGCCGGAACAATCCCCATCGACTTACCAATGGCAGAAGAACGCAGGACTGGAAGGTCTGGACCCAGAAGCCCAGCAGAGCATCACGGTGTCGAGGTGGCAAGCGAGATGGGACAACGCGAGCACTGGACGCTGGACGCACAAATTAATCCCCGAAGAACTGGATCCCTGGTTAAACCGGCCCCACGGGCAGGTGGACTTTTACACGTCGCAGCTCCTCACAGGCCATGGATGCTTCAAGGCATACCTGCACCGCTTCAAACACGACGCAAATCCATTCTGCGACTACTGCGGAGGCGCAATCACAGAAGATGCCGAGCATTCTTTTTCGTGTGCCCACTTTTATAGCGCTGAAAGAGCTGCCTTGGAGGCAGCAACCTATCAGTAGCTGTACGCCAGTGGACAACCTCGACAAGTGTCAGAACTAGGGTGGCGTCTGCACCTGGAGAACCCCATCAAAACTGGGATGCGGATTGTGGAAATGGCAGCAACCGTTCTGGGAGAGGAGCCATAAGACGCTCGGGCGCAGATCCGACACACGGTCGACTAAAGATGAGCGGCACCTGACCGCCTGCCACCCTGGGCATCATTTTGTCCTTGCTTTCATTTTCCATCACTTATACCTATACCTATACCTTATACCTAATCTTAGCTACTTACTTTTAAACTTACGCAATGAATAAAAAAAAAAAAACACATGAACACTGTAATCATTCAACACACATCCACTTACATTCCTAACTAATAATATTAATAAATACAAATAAATAAAACAAACTAGAAAACTAATTAATCTATAAACTACGACAAAACTAAAACAATCAACACACAAATAAAAAAAATACACCTGCAATAACATTAACATTTCACACATGAACACAGAAAACATTCGCCATACACTTGCCAACATACCCAACAAATACAAATAATTTAAACAAACTATAAATTCAATAATAACTACTGTTCAGACGAGATGTAAATGACGCAGAACCATGAGAAATTTGTTTCAAAAGGTCCATCAACATACAGTTTTTGTTCTAAATTCCATCTTGTACCACAGCTGGTCTGCAGCTGTTTTTTTGTAAAGTATATATATTCTTCTCTCTACATACGACCGCCTACTTAGTGAAGTTCGTTTGAAATAATTTTAAAACAAATAAAACGAAACTTATTATACGAACAATTCGCGTTCTTATTTAAAAACCGCGACTGTGACCAGTGCTTATCGCTACAACAGCGATTTATTTGGATACTTTTCAAGGAACTCACGCCCCGCCAAATCATTGGTCCTTCGAGCCGGATACCTTCTTGCGCCTGGAAAATTCTGCCCCTCTACGATCCACTCCAGCGTCCAACGTGGGATTCTTCAGCATCCAAACAAGTCGACAAGATAAGTACGATTTTGTTATTTCCAATTGTGTGTACCTCTATGCACATGTCTTTCCTACATACATAAATCCAAACATATGCATATTGGCTCCCCTGTGTACACACAACCATACATACATACATATAGTTCCATAGCACTTGCATACGTGCTAGTTTGAATATATGCATGTTAATTTCCATATCAGCTATTTTTTGTGTATTCCCAACCAAAAAGTAAAGCTCCTAATTCCATTCAAAACACATTTTCTATCCTGAACTTGTTTATAATTAACTTTAAAAGTTAATCGGCCCACATCCCATTTGTTCTGCATAAGTGTCAATATACATACAGAGATACATACAAGGCTTGCTGTCGCCAAATTTATGTGTGCACAAAATACACTTTGCAGTTACGTTAAATTTCCAACAAAGTATTTTTATTTATTTAATTAGTTTATAGTCGGACTAATGTCAGTCGACTGTATAAAAGTAAAGAAAATAAAACAGTTAATAGTTATAATTCATAATTTTAAGTTAAAAGTAAAATCTTAACTGTGAGAAAAGAAAGAAAAAGAAATTAATTGAATTGAGTTGACATTGGGATAAAAAAAATGAAAGAGCCGATCCAACATTTGTTGCAGAGGATTGGGGAAAACCCAGAAAAACCCAATCAGATCATGAGAGTTAGTGTTAGTAAGCAAAGCCTAATCAAAATAGCGATTAGAATGTTCAAACATGCAGTTAGTTAAAAAGTACTAATGTTACTAGAAAGAAGATAAGTATATATTTAACTAGCTACTAGAAAGGTGGGTAAGGATTTGTACTTTTAAGCAAGATACAGAATTATTGTTGTTGTTAGCAACAATGTAATATAGTTTATTGTAGTCCGAACATAATACCCTGAAAGGCTCATGCAGGGCATAATTCGAGTTACAATTTGTGAGGCCCGTGTATAATTTTTTTTTGTTGTTGATATTTTTATTTAGTGAGCAATTTGCTTACGAATTTCACAACTGTTTCAAAGCACAGGAATTCAAATTTAAATTTGAATTTGAACCGCCATTTTCACCACACCCAGAGTCGTACCGATGATCGACCGGTCTGGCAACTCCAAATCGGCCGACCCGAACGATCAGTGTTGGGAAGTGGAGTGGGGAGATATCGATTGCGTGGGACACCTATCGTACTCGGTATTTTTCTCTTCACTAATTGAAATCTGAAAAGCACGCGTCGTGAAAATTTTAAGAGGGAAAGAAATTCCCATAAAAATAAAAAGTGAGATAAGAAAATTAAAAAGCTATTGCTGAAAAGCATCTCAGCGTGCAGCGCTATTCTGTTTGTGGGTGTTCGAGACCAAATGTGAGTACAAGCTTTCCAAATCATTGTTTGGCAGCTTCTAACCTCGCTTTTGCCTTTTAGTGATCCGCGTGTGGCCAGAGGAGCACTAGCGCTTTCGCGCCTTTTTTTTCTTTGGAGGCGGCAGTGCATGCCCCCCTCGCCATACTGTGCCACACGCCGCCCTTCGCTTCCTTGTTTCTGCTGCAGACTAGTGGTGCTGGAGCACAATACACATCTGCGTTTCTGCTGCAGACTAGTGGTGCTGGAGCACAATACAGATCTGCGTTTCTGCTGCAGACTTGTGGTGCTGGAGCACAATACACATCTGCGTTTCTGCTGCAGACTTGTGGTGCTGGAGCACAATACAGATCTGCGTTTCTGCTGCAGACTTGTGGTGCTGGAGCACAATATATATCTGGTTGACTTTTGAGTGCTAGTGCCGCGTCGATCACGTAGCCCATCGGTCTGGCTACTGGTGTCACGTGATCGCACGGTTGCAGAGCGTTTTGTTTGCTGTTTTTCTTGGTGAGTTTCATAGAAAATCGGTTTAGACAGCCATTTGACGTGTGTTTTCTCCCCCCCCTCTTAGCCCTATATGGTTCCCCAAATTTTGCTGGTGCTAGCAGGGGTAAATCAGGAGCAGTTGCGAGCAGGGACATTTAACCTATTCGGGACTTCTGGAAGGACACAGCAATTGTCAACAAACACTTATTTTATAACAAACACGCAAACATTAACTAACTCAAGAACACTGTCAAACACATACTCACTCTTTTAACATTCACAAACACATTCATATACATATACACACTAATGCTTACACGCACACTTCGTACTTACATGTACACATACACACAATTAACTCTTCATTCATTTATTCATTCTTTTTTGTAACTTATTAGTTAAAAATTGTTATATTATAGTTTTCATTTCAATTACTTTCATCCTTTTTGATTTCAAATTCTCTTTTTGTTCATTCGTATACACACAGACATAAACCTTGTAGCATACAACGTATGACAAGTGAGCAGATGTTATTTAGTTGAGGGTACGTAAGCACGCGCTGGTCTCCGGCTCATGTGTGTCGGCAATGGGGTGGGTAAATGAAACATAACCGTTTCAACTCAGGCTCAAACCAATAATAACATAAATAAAAAAAAATCGCGTGCTGTATTGCCTTACGACGATCGCAAGACAGAACCAGAAATCGGGAACAGACTCGGTCGGAGGGAAACGGAGCTCCACTCAAAGCAACGAATTCCACGACCGAAGGGGAAGAGAAAGAGAGCAGTAGTTCGGAAGTAATAAAATTTTATAGCAGCCTTCTGAGCGCGCCTCGCTTACTGAAGCGGCTGTTACCCCACCCTTCCATGATCGCCTGCGTTGCGCGATATAAATATCGGCGATCCCTTTAGACCACTATTTTTCAATGCATAGTTGCCTCATATCCATCCTCCATGACTCCCGAAAACAATAGTGATTTAAGCTAAATTCATTTTAAATCAATTTATTCCTTAAAATATTAATGCCTTTCCTAACCATCTCAACATAATGTTTATGTAATGTATACTTTTTATTTCGATTTCTAGTTAAGGGTAAGAGTGTATCTTAGTACTAATTCTTAATTTTCATTTATTACAAGGCGGTATCTTATTTATTTATTTGTTCATTCATTTGTCATTGGTTTGTCATTGGTTGCGAATAGATACATATATATATATATATAGGCTCAGTTATAATACATAAATTATCAGATTGCATTACATAAATAGTAGATGTAACTAAAAATTGAAAATCATGCAAAACCAAAGAAGGGCAAATTTTCCGAATACAAAATGATAATACAAAAAAATTAGGAATTTAAAGAAAAATCAAACTCAAAAATAATTAATTAAACTCAAACATGAGTAAATTAAATTGAAAATTTGATTAAAAATCAAAAATAATAAACTAAGTTAGATTTAAAAGAAATCTAAGAGCTACATAAATAGCCAAATTAAAATTCAAAAGAGTACAGGCTTGAAGAGCAGTAACTCCCAAAATTAACAAAAGTGAAAACAAAATAAAAGAAAAAATAGCCAAACAATAATTAATAAGAATCACTCACAGTTTGTTGTTTTCCATCGACGAAAGATCTTCCGTGGTGTGGTGTAATTTGATGTGTGTGGGTATAGCTGTTTGCATTTTAGTTTATTTCGTTTGTCACTAATGATTTTTTTTTCTGTGTATTTGTTTAGGTCACTTGTTTTTCGTTAAAATTACCTTTTTATGGTCATTTGCAGATAGGCAGAGAAAAAAAAAAACTGAAAACAAAAATTATTGGCAACTCGCGATATTTATATAGATGTATTTATTCGCACCATTGACTCTATTATTTAACAACTAATTTTTAGAGCTTTTAATTTAGAATTACTAACAAATATTTTAGTTAGGATAATCACTGTGATCTTATAGTTTGTATGATCTTATTTACAGCAATCACTGTGATAGTATAATTTCCATTAACTTATTTCAGGCAATCACTGTGATATTATGGTGTTTTAGCGCTTATTAAAGCGATCACTGTGATATTATAGTTTTCCTTATCTTATTTAAGGCAATCACTGTGATATTTTAATTTTCATTAACTTATTTAAGGTAATCACTGTGATATTTTAGTTTGCTTTTACTTATTTAGGGCAATCACTGGGATATTTTAGTTTTCATTAACTTAGGTAGGCTATCACTGTGATATTTTAGTTTTCATTAAATTATTTAGGGCAATCACTGTGATCTTTTAGTTTTCATTATCTTATTTAGGGCAATCACTGTGATATTTTAGTTTTCATTAACTTATTTAGGCTATCACTGTGATATTTTAGTTTTCATTAAATTATTTAGGGCAATCACTGTGATATTTTAGTTTTCATTAAATTATTTAGGGCAATCACTGTGATCTTTTAGTTTTCATTATCTTATTTAGGGCATTCACTGTGATATTTTAGTTTTCATGCGCTTCCCATCAGGCCACTCTAGGGCTCCCCTGGACGAATCCGCTTGAAGAATGAGGTGCTCCAAACTTTGGGTAGCACAAGGTGCCAGAATCTGAATAAATATATTATTTATTAGATTCTGCAAGAGAATTATTTATTCTTCCAAATTTACCTGAATCTGGCCCCAGTTATCCAGAGAACCTTTGTTTTTTGTTTTTCCAGCCACTCCACGAGGTTACCTTAATCGTCAAAAATCTCGGCAATCTTAAACAATAGGTAAAATTCACCAATTAGAATTTTGTTATAGACTTGTTTTTCTGCAATACTCACTTAATATTGCTGGGATATATTAAATATTATTATATTTAATAATAATAAAAACCCACCTCGTGGTTGGCACCAGTGGACAAAAATAGCAAACACGTCTGTGTTCTTCGGCAGCTCCAGTGAAAAAGAACGAACCGACACATGTTACCCGATAGATCGATCTACTTAACGAAGCAAACACTACCCACTGATGCATTCTGATTGCGCTCAGCTGAGCCCCAAAAGCTCGGTCAAGGTGTCAATGCCTAAACGGTGCCTACTTAAAGGGGGATACCTAAATATTGCCTACTTAAAGGGGAGTACCATGGAACGTTATGTTCAAATGCTGGAATTACAAGAAACCAAAAAAAAAACCGAAAACAACCAGTGACCAGCGCCACTTCAACCTTGTAAAGTAGATAAAGATAATCAAACGTGATAAAACGTAAATAAAGCAGGGTTGAGTCAAAGGACGATAGATTTTCTTGAGTGAGGGTATTCTTGGTGTTGTTATTGTTATCATTATTATTTTTCCTCAGCTGTTTCGTCGGGGCCCCAACGGATCGCGGGTGAGTCGATAACTTTAACAAAATAAGCCGATTAAATACTCTCAAACTATCGATTGCCTATCGTTAAGCAATATACTTCTCACTCTTATACAAACGAAAACCAGTGAGACCAAATTAAAGAAAGTAGGAAAATAACTTGTGTGAAATTATACACAAAATTAAAGAAAAAAAGGAGATTAATCAAAAAGGATAAAATATTAGGGAAGTAAAGTTAGATTTTGTTTTGACATTTATCATGCAGCATGAAGCTGCATCCGTTAAATTGTTTGTTTATAAATAACATTAAAGAAACTTAAAATGGAGTAAATTTCTTTTTTTTTAGAGGCACTAAGGATGATAGCATAACAGCAACATGGGTAGTATCGGTATTTCGATATCGGTGGTACATGGTTGGGTGGGTGAAGAAGGAGAGCATTACATCTAGCTCTCCGACTAGATCGTTCCTTAGGGGTAGTCCGTCCGCTTATTTTGGCCTTCCCTTTTCTTGCCATTCCCCCTTTTATTAGTCCTACAACCTGTCGATGTTTTCTCGTGACGTCGATAACCGAACCTGCACACAAAACCCCGCCCATTTTCCCTGAGCTTAGCCGGCTGTAACTTAGACAGAGTGTGCAGGGGAGGTTATTTGGACTTCGGTCGTTACAGAAATTGGCGCCCAACGTGGGGCCGAAAAAAGTTCCACTCGGCTATACCCTTTCCTTTCCCTTCTTTTTTTCCTAGGAACCCAAAATCCCTCCATTTTTATTAGTATTTTTCTTTTGATTCAGCCGATAGTTATATGCAATCTGGAGCTGCTGGTTCTTCTGGTGGATATCGGATCCAGACCGATTGCATATAGCTATCCGAGTTCGTCAATCTTCGATTTAGAGGATTATCAGTGGCGTTCGATGGTGTAATATAGGGTATGGAACTATCGAATTGGTTTTAATCGGTTCGATACTATATCTTAGCTTCATCGAACAAACACCTCGACTCGTGATGGCTGAGATTGTTCGTGCTGGACGGATTCGGCACGATCCTCAGCATCCGACTAGAGCTTCACGCAGGTTATTTTTCTTAATGTAGTTTCAGTAATCGGAACTATTTCTAATGAACGATCACATCACAAAATTGCTGTTATGTTACCTAAACTTAGGTAAGCCCTCTAATCTTGTATGAATATTATATCATATCATAAAAGAACGTTAGGATTCTTTTTGTACACTTCCACATTGAGTTTGGTGCATTAAAATATATAAGTGTTTGTGTGCACAATTGCAAGTATCTTATAGCTTATAAGAATTGTCGTAGCTTGTGGGATACCCTTTTATCGTAGTCCCTCGGACATTTACGAGCACATAGGTTTTTTTGTAATTTTATTATGGCGGCAAAGCAAGGTAACGAGAGAGTAGGGGACCTGATGAACATTGCGATGGTTTGTACCATTTGCAATGACACCAGTCAGGACCCGGACCTCATCGAGACAACTTGCAGACACCATTTCCATCGAACTTGTTTGTCTGCTTGGCTCGAGTCGAACGAAACCTGTCCGATCTGCCGTCAGACGTGCTCAAAGGCCATCCTGACTGCTGCAGTGGAGCGCAGGGCTTCGTTGAACCCGCCAACTGAGCAAGGACCTTTGAACGCTTCGGCTCATCCGGGAGCAATTCCAAAGGGCCGCGTGAATACCCGTTCTCAGGGGCGTGGCACGACCCATGCTAGCCCACTCCCACTTTTAACTAGGGGAAACCCCAGACGTGAGACTAGAACCCCTGATTCATCCGCTCTCGCAGAAGAGCGAATTAATAGGCTCATCTCTAACTCGATGGCGAGTTATAGGGATAGCATGTCGGCAGTGATTGCCGAACAGATCTCCGCAGCGTTCCGCAACTTAAATGTGACCCAATCGGTTCGAGATACTCGAGATGATCCTCGTCATGGGGAGGAAGGCGAGGTAGCACCATCAGTTCGCCGCACGAGCCACGCTTTGAGGCGCGACGATAGTTTCGGGGGTGGACAACACGGAGTCCGTGCATCCTTCGGTTGGTCGGAGATTGATCGCCCAGATAGAATATGCAACACTATCTCGAACTGGCGCATTAAATTCACTGGATCACCCAATGACCTTCCTCTCGAAGACTTTATATTTCGAGTCAATTGCATGACCACCCAGAGCCTTAACGGTAACTTCTCATTGTTGTCCCAATTTGCTCATCTTTTGTTCTCTGGCCCAGCACTCGCGTTTTATTGGAGAGTGCATCGCACGGTTCGCAATCTGGACTGGTACGAGTTGTGTAGTCGCTTGCAAGAGCGTTACCAGGACCAGAGAACGGATAGGGACATCAAGGATGCTATGCGTCGTCGTAGGCAAGGTAGCAACGAAAGCTTCGACGATTTTCTGGATGCTATGCTGGCTATCGCTGATTCCCTCCGAGAACCAATGTCGGATAGCGAGATCGCGGTTGAGGTTCGCTACAATTTGCGATCGGAGCTGCAACATGAGCTGTTGCATGTAGACACCTCGGATTTAGCTAGTTTACGTAGAGAATGCCATCGGCACGAGGAGTTCTTCCGAAACATTCGACCCCAATACCGGCCGAACTTTAAAAGAAACCTCGTGAACTCTATTAAAGTCGAAGAGAAGTCCGAGTCGGAGACAGAAGAGGTGTCTGAAACAGAGGTATGCGCTGTTCGCTCTTTCGACAATTCCAAATGTTGGAATTGTGAAGAGGTAGGGCATCGCTACCATGACTGCCTTCAGCCGAGGCGCGTCTTTTGCTACGGATGTGGGGCGGTGGATGTTTACAGGCCGAATTGCGATCGTTGCAAGACCAGGTCGGAAAACCAGACGCCGGATGCTCGCAGATTTCCGAGAGGCGACATCCGTCGTTGATCTCGGAACCTGCAGCGCCACTTTATCCTACCAGACTTTCCATTTCACCAGACATGACTAAAATACCGGATTTGACAATTCCACAGCATTTCAAACCTTATCACGTGCGTCTACGCGAATATCAGAAGCGTAGAGCTGAGATTTTCAATGTCGATGCTACCGTTTCAAGTAGATCAAGGTCCGCAACCCGTATGCGTGAATTTTGGCGACGCATACGGGGCTTGAAACGGTATACTATCTCCTCTATCGTCCATCAAAGCGGTGACATACGCCCTTTCACCCAAGTCAACGTCTTTGGGGAGGATCACCTGGCACTCCTTGATAGCGGAGCTAACAAAAGCGTCATTGGTGGCAAGTTAGCGCAGAAGTTAGTAGACAAGGGATGTGTGTTCGGTAAGACGAAGAACGTCGTGCACACTGCAGATGGGCAGACTCAGAGGATAGTGGGGTTAATTGCTGTTCCCCTGACGTATCACTCGGTTAAAGCCGAGTTTCAATTTTTGATTGTACCAACTATTAGGCAGGAGCTCATTTGTGGAATGGATTTCTGGAAACGATTCAACATCTCCATCGTTCCAGCATCCATAAATGAAGTCTTCTGCAAATCTGAACCCGATTCGTCTCAGCTAGATTTGACTCACGTCCAAAAATCACAGCTAGATGGCGTAATTAACTTATTCCCATCCTTCGAGAAGAATGGTCTAGGACTGACGACGCTCATCCAGCATACTATTGATACAGCAGCCGCAAAGCCAATAAAGCAAAGGTTTTACCCCTTGTCTCCGGCTAAGGAGAGTCTTCTGTGCGCTGAGATCGATAGAATGCTGGCTATGGACGTGATCGAAGAGGCTCCTAGTTCTCCATGGTCTTCTCCGGTCACCTTGCATATAAAACCTGGCAAGGTGAGATTTTGTTTGGATGCGCGGAAGCTGAACGCAGTGACTGTGAGGGATGCGTATCCTATTCCAATCATGGATGGGCTCCTTAGCAGGCTCCCTCCAGTACACTGTATCTCCAAGATAGACCTCAAAGATGCATTTTGGCAGATCTGTCTGGATCAGGACTCTCGCGCTAAGACTGCTTTCACGGTACCCAATAGGCCATTGTACCAATTTAAGCGCATGCCTTTTGGATTGACCAACGCTCCTCAAACGATGAGTCGCCTGATGGACATCGTGATTCCTTACCAGTTGAAGTCGCATGTCTTAGTCTACTTGGATGATCTTCTGGTGCTTTCTTCAAGTTTTGAGGAACACCTCATCCATCTGACGGAGGTCGCAACTCAGCTGCGTAAGGCTGGACTGACTATCAACGTCCAGAAGAGTCAGTTTTGTCTGAGGAAGGTGGATTACCTTGGATTCATTGTGGGCGAAGGAACGCTTCAGGTCAATCCAAGCAAGATTCGCGCGGTCGAGGAGTTTCCTGTTCCGAAGACGCAGAAGCAGCTTCGCAGGTTTTTAGGAATGACTGGCTGGTATCAGCGGTTCATTCCGAATTATTCGGACGTTATTTTTGCCCTAACGGAGCTTCTGAAAGGCAAGGCATTCCAGTGGAACGACCGAGCTCAAGAGGCTTTTATTAAGATAAAGGGGTGTTTGTGCTCTGCTTCTTTTCTAGTTCATCCGAACTATGAGAAACCGTTTGTTCTACAGTGCGACGCATCCTTGCATGGTGTTGGAGCTGTCTTGGCGCAGTGCGACGAGTCTGGCTGTGAGCGACCCATCGCTTACATGTCCAAGAAGCTGAATAAGGCTCAACGTAACTATACAGTAACCGAACTCGAGTGCTTGGCGGTAGTTCTTGCCATCAAAAAATTCCGCATGTACATCGGGGGTCATCCGTTCAAGGTGGTGACAGACCACGCAAGCTTGCGCTGGCTGATGAACCAGCCAGATCTTAGCGGCAGACTGGCTCGATGGGCGATCAAGCTACAAGGTTTCTCGTTCGAGATCGAGCACCGCAAGGGGAGTGAGAATGTGGTTGCGGATGCGTTATCCCGTTCTTTCGAGGAAGCAGAGATTTGTATGTTAGACACGGAAGTCCTTAGCGAAATCGACCTAAACTCGGAAGCATTCCAGTCAGAGGAGTACCGACGGTTGAGGGAGAATGGCCGGTCCACCAAGGTACCCGATTTCCAGGTGTTGGACGACTATATATACCATCGCACGGAGTTTCCTGGAGGCGACGTTGGTACGGACGACGTCTGGAAATTAGTAGTTCCGGAATCTTTGGGGGAAGGCGTTATCAGATCCGCACACGACCAGCCTTCTTCTGCCCATTGCGGCATGGCTAAGTGCGTCGATCAGATCCGCCGTAGATTCTTCTGGCCAAGCATGGTAGTACAGGTGAGGGACTACATCCGGAATTGCGAGGTTTGTCGGACTACGAAATATCCTACAGTGGCGCTAAAACCACCCATGGGAGCTAGGGTAGGAACCGATCGACCATTCCAGCGTCTTTACATTGACTTCATCGGTCCGTTTCCAAGGTCGAAAAAGGGAAACATTGGGATTTTCATTGTACTAGATCACTTTTCCAAGTTTACCTTCCTGAAATCAGTAAGGAAGTTTACGGCCAAGGTTGTGATAGACATCCTTGGAGAAGAGATCTTTTCGTGTTTTGGAGTACCGGAAGTAGTCGTGAGCGATAATGGCACTCAATTTAAAAGCCATGAGTTTTCGACTTTACTGACTAAGTTCGGAATTCGTCACATCTGCACGGGTGCGTATGCTCCGCAGTCGAACGCAGCGGAGCGAGTGAATCGCTCAATCAATGCGGCTCTGAGAGCATATGTGCAGGGTGATCAAAGGGAATGGGATGTAGTTCTAAGTAGCATCAATTCGTCGCTACGAAAAACCTTGCATCAGTCCATCGGCATGTCACCATATCTGGCTGTTTTTGGGCAACACATGATGTCGCATGGGTCTGATTACCAGTTGCTAAGAAACCTTAACATGCTTGGCGATGCCGAAGCGAACGTGGCAAGGCCGGATAGTCTGCAGTTGATTCGCTCGAAGATTGATAAAAATCTTCTCAAGGCGTTCGAGCAGAATCAACGTAGCTATAACCTAAGGGCCAAACCACGCTCCTTTGAAGTTGGCCAGGTAGTACTTAAACGCAACTTCGCACTGAGCAACGCCGCCACCAATTTCAATGCAAAGCTGGCGTCGGTAGGCACGAAAGTCCGTGTTAAAGGGAGGTTGGGCAACACTCTTTATTTGTTGGAGGACTTGTCGGGCAAGGAATTGGGATATTTCCATGCTAAAGACCTATGGACCTAGACTTCGACTTCAGGTAGGGTATCCAATTAACTCACACTTCGTCCACATTTCCTAGTTTGGCAATATGGGGAAACTCTACACGATCCTTAAATTTTTTTTCAAGCTTAATTTCAGACCAGTGGCATGAAATTAAACTTGAGGGTGTGAGGCCCGTGTATAATTTTTTTTTGTTGTTGATATTTTTTTTATTTAGTGAGCAATTTGCTTACGAATTTCACAACTGTTTCAAAGCACAGGAATTCAAATTTAAATTTGAATTTGAACCGCCATTTTCACCACACCCAGAGTCGTACCGATGATCGACCGGTCTGGCAACTCCAAATCGGCCGACCCGAACAATCAGTGTTGGGAAGTGGAGTGGGGAGATATCGATTGCGTGGGCCACCTATCGTACTCGGTATTTTTCTCTTCACTAATTGAAATCTGAAAAGCACGCGTCGTGAAAATTTTAAGAGGGAAAGAAATTCCCATAAAAAAATAAAAAGTGAGATAAGAAAATTAAAAAGCTATTGCTGAAAAGCATCTCAGCGTGCAGCGCTATTCTGTTTGTGGGTGTTCGAGACCAAATGTGAGTACAAGCTTTCCAAATCATTGTTTGGCAGCTTCTAACCTCGCTTTTGCCTTTTAGTGATCCGCGTGTGGCCAGAGGAGCACTAGCGCTTTCGCGCCTTTTTTTTCTTTGGAGGCGGCAGTGCATGCCCCCTCGCCATACTGTGCCACACGCCGCCCTTCGCTTCCTTGTTTCTGCTGCAGACTAGTGGTGCTGGAGCACAATACACATCTGCGTTTCTGCTGCAGACTAGTGGTGCTGGAGCACAATACACATCTGCGTTTCTGCTGCAGACTTGTGGTGCTGGAGCACAATACAGATCTGCGTTTCTGCTGCAGACTTGTGGTGCTGGAGCACAATATATATCTGTTTGACTTTTGAGTGCTAGTGCCGCGTCGATCACGTAGCCCATCGGTCTGGCTACTGGTGTCACGTGATCGCACGGTTGCAGAGCGTTTTGTTTGCTGTTTTTCTTGGTGAGTTTCATAGAAAATCGGTTTAGACAGCCATTTGACGTGTGTTTTCTCCCCCCCCTCTTAGCCCTATATGGTTCCCCAAATTTTGCTGGTGCTAGCAGGGGTAAATCAGGAGCAGTTGCGAGCAGGGACATTTAACCTATTCGGGACTTCTGGAAGGACACAGCAATTGTCAACAAACACTTATTTTATAACAAACACGCAAACATTAACTAACTCAAGAACACTGTCAAACACATACTCACTCTTTTAACATTCACAAACACATTCATATACATATACACACTAATGCTTACACGCACACTTCGTACTTACATGTACACATACACACAATTAACTCTTCATTCATTTATTCATTCTTTGTTGTAACTTATTAGTTAAAAATTGTTATATTATAGTTTTCATTTCAATTACTTTCTTCCTTTTTTATTTCAAATTCTCTTTTTATACCCTTCGACCACTGAAAATGGTCAAAAAAGGGTATACTAACTTTGTGCAAATGTATGTAACAGGCAGAAGGAGGCGTCGGAGACCCCATAAAGTATATATATTCTTGCTCAGGATCACAAGCCGAGTCGATTGAGCCATGTCTGTCTGTCTGTCCGTCTGTCCGTCTGTCTGTGTGAACGCACAGATCTCAGCTATTATAAAAGCTAGAGTTACCAAATTTGGCAGGAAGACTCCTGTGTACTATAAGCTGATCAAGTTTATTTCAAATGTTAGGTGCCACGCCCACCGCCCCCGCAAATCAATAATTTAATTTTTGAACTTAATTTGTAAGCGCTGTATAAAAGATACAACTTTCTGACTTTAACATATACTAAGCTGAATGAAATATCTACGTACACTCCAAATTGCAATTCGATCGGACAATAAACACAGAAGTTATTTAAGAAAGTATGTGCATAAAACCAAGTGCTTGTATCAGCTAACAAGGGAGGCGGGCGAGCGCAAAGCGCGAGCGCCATCTGTCGGCAATAATTTAAAAGCATATGCATATGTATATGTGTACATACATAGGAACGTAGGTCGAAGGGTATCCCACTGTCGCGTGCAGCGCGACTGTGGCTTTTTTCTATTTTTGTTCATTCGTATACACACAGACATAAACCTTGTAAAGTAGATAAAGATAATCAAACGTGATATAACGTAAATAAAGCAGGGTTGAGTCAAAGGACGATAGATTTTCTTGAGTAGAGTATTCTTGGTGTTGTTATTGTTATCATTATTATCTTTTCCTCAGCTGTTTCGTCGGGGCCCCAACGGATCGCGGGTGAGTCGATAACTTTAACAAAATAAGCCGATTAAATACTCTCAAACTATCGATTGCCTATCGTTAAGCAATATACTTCTCACTCTTATACAAACGAAAACCAGTGAGACCAAATTAAAGAAAGTAGGAAAATAACTTGTGTGAAATTATACACAAAATTAAAGAAAAAAAGGAGATTAATCAAAAAGGATAAAATATTAGGGAAGTAAAGTTAGAGTTTGTTTTGACATTTATCATGCAGCATGAAGCTGCATCCGTTAAATTGTTTGTTTATAAATAACATTAAAGAAACTTAAAATGGAGTAAATTTCTTTTTTTTAGAGGCACTAAGGATGATAGCATAACAGCAACATGGGTAGTATCGGTATTTCGATATCGGTGGTACATGGTTGGGTGGGTGAAGAAGGAGAGCATTACATCTAGCTCTCCGACTAGATCGTTCCTTAGGGGTAGTCCGTCCGCTTATTTTGGCCTTCCCTTTTCTTGCCATTCCCCCTTTTATTAGTCCTACAACCTGTCGATGTTTTCTCGTGACGTCGATAACCGAACCTGCACACAAATCCCCGCCCATTTTCCCTGAGCTTAGCCGGCTGTAACTTAGACAGGGTGTGCAGGGGAGGTTATTTGGACTTCGGTCGTTACAAATTGGAAAGTTTTAGTGGAAGATAATTACGGGTGATTCTACCAGGGACAGAGAAGTGTAGTCGACTAAGTAAGTCGTTACTATCTATGTCCCCATGTATAAGGTTATAAATAAATACAACACCAAGCATAGTTCTACGATTGGCTAGGGAAGGCAGATTTAGTAACAAAAGTCTACTAGGATAGGAAGGAAGTCTTGAATTTACATCCCAGTTAAGGCCTCGCAAGGCAAAAATTAAAAAGTTTTTCTGTACGAATTCAATGCGATCCTTGTGAACTGTGTACTGAGGACTCCAGACACATGATCCGTACTCTAGAATTGGACGAACAAGCGAGGTGAAAAGAGTCTTAGTTAGGTAAGGATCGTCAAACTCCTTAGACCATCTCTTAATAAAGCCGAGCACACCCATAGCTTTATTAACCATTGGTGATATATGTTCGCAAAACTTGAGTTTGCGGTCCAAACGGACACCTACATCATCAACCAGGGAAATTCTTTCCAAGGTACAACCACAAAGAGAGTAAGATACGTACGTTTGGACAGGCTCGTGAGAATGTCATCAGCTTGCATTTGGAGCTGTTCAGATTAAGGAGATTTGCACGACACCAAGAATAGAAACAATTTAAGTCAGATTGAAGGCGTAAATGACAGGAGTCGCCTCTAAATTGAAAGCAGAGCTTGACATCATCAGCATACATGAGAGTACGGGAGTTAAGTATGACCGTTGGAAGGTCATTGATGAAAAGTGTAAAAGCAGGGGACCTAAATGGCTTCCCTGGGGGACACCAGATGTGGCATGAACGGGGTAAGAAAGATTATTCTTAAAGAGGACTCGTTGGGTTCTGTCACCCCAAAATAGCTCACAATCCAACTAAGAAGTTTTGGTGAGAAACCGAGAAGATTCCGTTTATGTGCAAGAAGAGAATGGTTGACTGAGTCAAATGCCTTACTGAAATCAGTATAAATGACATCGGTTTGAAGATTTTTCTGAAATCCTTTTACCACAAAGGATGTCAGCTCAAGCAAATTTGTCGTGGTAGAACGACGTTTTACGAATCCGTGTTGAAAAGGGGATATAACGGATCTGCTAAAATGTTGCAAGTGAGGAGTTATAACATTCTCGAAGAATTTAGGTATAGCCGATAATTTAGAGATACCTCTATAATTACTTGCATCAGACTTGCTGCCCTTTTTGAGAAAGGAGGCGGTGTCTAAGGACAGCGAAAATAATTTGAGCAATGGCTTACATAAGGAATTGGCACAATATCTAAGTACACAGGCGGGGATACCATCGGGACCTGGTGAAAAGGCTGGTTTAACTAAGCGAAAATCTTTAAAAAGTGAACTTTCGTTCAGTAACGGTGTGAAGATGCCATTTGAGCTCGGTACACTATATGGATAAGAATGAATGCTTGGCGTAGAAGAAGAATAAGTTGTTTGAAAAAACTTAGCAAACATATCGGCCATGGCCTGATCTGTGTCCGCCTCAGCGTTATCAAACGAAAGTTTAGAAGGAAAGACCGCTGACCTACGCTTCATGTTAACAAAACTATAAAACTTTTTAGGATTCTGAAAAAACTGAAACCTACATCTGGTCAAATAGTTTTTATAACATTTCGCGTTAAGCACGGTAAAATTTGCCCGAGCAGTTAGGTAGCGGGAAAAGACAAACGGTGCGTTTCTTTGCTTATATTTCTTGAATAAGCTACTCTTTAAGTTTTTTAAGCGAGACAGCTCTTTTGTAAACCAAGGGGGTTTGCTTGAGCATAACGGATAGAATAACGGAACACAGATATCAAAAACAGAGTTTAGGGTGTTATAAAAGATATTAGTTGCAACTGACATATCAGTTGATGCATAAAAATCAGACCAATCACAATGAGAAATTAAAGAATTTAAATTTTCAAAGTCTGCTTTCTTAAAACAGCGCACGCGATTACGCGGCCTTTCACTTTTATCCACAATACTAATACCCAAGTCGAAATTCACTTCGAAAGTAGGATGATAAGGATCTTCGGTTAGGGAAAGGGGTTGTACCCTGTCTAGGAAGGATCAGAGGTGAAACATAAATCAAGCAATCTGTTCAGAGAGTTTTTGACATGATTGACCTGCGACAAAGACATGTCAAACAACCCGTCAAATAGGTCATGTTGCCGGGAAGGCAAGAGGAAGTTTCCTTCAGCACTAGATGTCCAATTACATTCTGGGATATTAAAGTCGCCCAGGACTATGAAGTGATCTCTGTCTGATAGCAGGTTAAAAATAGTCTTAATTGCAGACAAGTGTTGCAAGTAGACTGATAATTCCGATGACGGCGGAATATAGGAGCAGGTTATATACATGAAAAAACCGGGAAAGTGTAGTTTTACACAAATTAGTTCAATGTTAAATTGAAACTCCGGTTGTAAGAGGTCCGACTCAATGTTGGAGTCTACTGCAATCAGTACTCCACCACCTCGTCGGTCAGGTCGATCAAGCCTGTATGTTGTTTCAAAAATTAAGTTAGTATTATAACTATTTAATTATTGCTATTTACGTCCGTTTGCTATATTATATTTTCAGTAAATCCACTTTGAAAATTAATATAGGTCCGTTTCCATCGTTTCGCAATACAACTTGTATGCAAAACGAACCAGGGCTACAGCGTGCTCAAACTTCCAACTCGTGAGCGTGCACGAATAATAAACGACACGAATATTATTACATATTAATATAATATATTATTATTATTATTAATCTCCAACTCGTGAGTAACGAGTATATCCACTTCCGAATATTATTTTATTACCAGACATCTCGAAAAATATTCCTAAATTTTAATTTGAATAAATATTTAAATCCAAAAATAACCTAAATAAATTTTAAAAAAAGAAATCCGTCGTTTTTAAATTTTTATTAACAAAATAATCATAAGTCAACCAAGTGCCAACTATCATCCACGGTAATTTCATCACTCGCACGCACTCAACTATAGCATGTCTACTGGTGGTGACAGCAAACGACGACTATCAATTCCTGCTGCACGACCACTTAAAAGAAGTACTTCTTCTTCTCCGTTGCCTACCAAAGATACTCATTCCAAAGCCTCCACATCCACAAAGGCAAAGTCAACGACGAACCTCAATCCGATTGCTACTCGGTCGACTGTGCAAAAGACAATCTCCGTCAGCGCAATGGCATTAAACGATTTTATCTCCGTCACCGATCGGCTTGTGCACTTTGAAGCACGGATTAATAAGCCCACGACAGACTCTCCATCGCTGTACACGTTACAAGTCCGTCGTGACCAGGTCAAATCCCACTGGCAAAGATCGAAGACGAGTATGAACGATGCACAAAACCCTTAACCAAGCGAGTGGAAGTTCCGAGTTCGCTACCATGGAGGCCAAATACGACTTTTGCTACTCCATCTACGAGAGTTGCGTTGCAAGGCTTAACCAACAAATTGATGCAGCTTCTTCCACCACAAGGCCAACTGACATCCCAGATCAGCCTCCTGCTCATTCCAGTGGTTGTCGCCTACCTCCAGTTGACACCGAGATTTTTGATGGTGACTACCTGCGAAGGCCTACGTTCCGGGATTTATTTACAGCCATATATGTTCACAACCCAAGGTTGACGCCAGTGGAAAAGCTCTTCCATTTGAACGCAAAGACAAGCGGAGAAGCCAAATCCATAGTGGCCAAATCTCCTTTAACACATGAGGGCTTTACCTCGGCGTGGGAAGCACTCGTGGACCGCTTCGAAAATAAGCGACTGTTGGTCAACAGCCAGCTTAAGGTCCTTTTTAATCTGACAGAGATTACATCCGAATCAGGGGCTGCTCTGAAAGAACTGCAAGGCACCATCCAAGGGTGCCTGACGGCCCTCACGCACTCCCAGATATCCATAGAAAACTGGGATTGCCTGTTAGTTTTCCTCTGCTCGACAAAACTTCCAAAGTTAACACTCTCATTATGGGAGCAGTCGTTAACTAAAAAAGCAGAAATTCCATCGTGGGCTGAGATGAACACGTTCCTCAGCGAACGCTATCGCACTCTGGAGGCCATAGAAGACGTGAAGGCAAGCAACAAGCCTCAAAGTTCATCCTCAACAAAAGCGCCCTCCAGACCCAGTAATCCGAGGAAAATAAATACGTTTGAGGCCAAGGTCAATTCCAAACCAAAGACCTGTGATCTCTGCTCCAAGGAAAATCACCCAGTACGCCTATGTCCACGTTTCCTCCAAATGTCGGTAGACCAAAGATCTACATACATTAAACAAAGGAAACTTTGCTTAAACTGTTTCGCACGTGGACATCAGCTGCGAGACTGCACGAGCATTCACAATTGCTTCACGTGCAAGGGGCGGCACAACACCTTGCTACATCGTGGCGATGCATCTACCACATCCAATGCTCCTATTCCTACGTCAACTACTTTGAATCCTTCTCAACCAATACAGTCCACTTCGAACACAACAGTACAGAACTACTTTGCAGCAAATCCACAAGGCGTGCTACTCGGCACCGCCATGATATCCATCTGCCATTTAGGTGAGGTATATACTGCACGGGCATTGCTGGATTCAGGATCCGAGGCCACGTTCATAACAGAGCGCTTATTCAATATCGTTAAACTTCCGTATCAAACCGTTCAAGCACAAGTCTCTGGGCTCAATCAAGCTGTTGCGGCACAGGCCAGTAAGCTATGCCACTTCAAGATAAGCGCGTCTGATAAGCCCCGTATCCATATTGATACTTCGGCTTTTGTACTGCCACAGTTGGCGGGGCAACTTCCATCAGACCACATTCCACACAGCAGCTTGAAGGATCTCCCAAATCTCCAATGGGCAGATCCTAATTTCTACAGAAGCTCGCAGATAGATGTCCTAATAGGAGCGGATATCCTTCCCTCCATTATATTAGGAGGTTTTCGGCCTAACATCTGCGGCACTCTCATAGGTCAAGAGACTATTTTCGGCTGGATATTAACTGGTCCTATTTCCACTATAATGTCTCGATCTGTATCCTCTTTCCACAACAAAGATTTCAATAAATGATAGCGCACACCTCGAAAACTTAATCACTAAGTTTTGGGAGGTGGAGGATCTTCCTGTAAAGTTTCCACAAGAATCAGATGCGTGGTGTGAAGAAAACTTCACTCGAACTACCAAGCGAGATGAGCAAGGTAGACATATGGTTACCCTTCCTTTTCAAGATCCTGATCATATTGATCTAGGACATTCGCGATCAATCGCACTCGCTCAATTCCTAAAGAATGAAGGCCGTTTAAGAAAAACGAGGATCTCTAAGGAGCAGTATGATTCGGTCATTCAAGAATATTTAGAGATGGGCCATATGCACTTAGTGTCTCCAAATGGCAAATCAGCCAACTATTATCTTCCCCACCACGCAGTCTTTAAGCCAGAAAGCAGTACAACTAAGGTTAGAGTAGTCTTTAACGCATCGTGTCCAACCTCCAACGGAAAAAAGCCTGAATGAGATGCTCCATCCAGGTCCAGTTCTGCAATCCGATTTAACTTTACAGATCCTCAGATGGCGCTTCTTCCGATATGTCTTCAATGCCGACATTGCAAAATGTATCGACAGATTCGAGTTTGCCCAGACCACACTCCCTATCAGCGTATCCTCTTCCGAGACGCCAACGGGGACATTCGTGATTACGAGCTTGACACCGTGACATTTGGCGTCACATGTGCGCCTTTTCTTGCAATCAGGACCTTGAATCAGTTGGCTCAAGATGTGAAATCACTGCTTCCAAAAGCAAGCCATATCCTTTCCACTGCCATGTATGTTGACGACGTTCTAGCAGGCACACACGCAGCCGTCTGCTATCTCCGCCATAAAGGAGCTAAGGGAAGCACTGGATAGTGCTGGATTTCCCCCGTGCGAAAATGGACTTCCAATTCCAGAGGTATCCTTAAAGATATACCAAAGGAACATCTCCTTCATGTAAGACTTCCTGGAGATTGATGATGCTAGTACAGCAAAAACACTTGGCATTCGCTGGCAAGCTAAGGATGATGAATTCTTCTTTGTGCCATCAGACATCGAATCCACATCCTCCCTAACGAAACGAGAAGTTTTATCCCAAATCGCAAAGCTCTTCGATCCAGCAGGATGGCTCGCCCCAGTAGTTGTTAGAGCCAAGATATTCATGCAAGAAATTTGGCTAAGTCAAATTGACTGGGATGATTCCTTACCCACTTCACTACAAAGAAAATGGGCAGAATTAACGTCAAGCTATCCTGCTCTCCGACACATTCGAGTTCCACGGTGGATTCGATATGCTTCTGACGTTCAACTCCAATATCACGGTTTTTATGATGCATGCGAAAAGGCGTACGGTGCAGCGATATTTGTACGCATCGAGGCCCATGACACCATTTCCACTCACCTTCTTACTGCGAAAACAAGAGTAGCTCCGGTCAAAACGCTGTCCTTACCACGTCTTGAACTGAGTGGCGCAGTACTTTTAGCAGAATTATTCAATGCAATAATTCCACAATGTCCTGTGGATACTTGGGAACCATTTTTTTGGACAGATTCCACAATTGTCTTGGCCTGGCTCAGCAAACCACCTTGTCAGTGGAATTGTTTCGTCGCCAACAGAGTCACAAGGATTATGCAAGCCTGTGACGTAAAAAAATGGTCCCATGTCCGATCTGAATATAATCCAGCAGACCTCACCAGCCGAGGAGTCTCTCCACAGGAGAACCAGCCTACGTCGTCACGCTCACACCAAGCCTCGGCGTCAACCCGACGCTCAGGTAAGCGTCGCGACTCCACCCATTCGATGGACTGCTCTCCTCCACCGAGGACCGGCACATCCAGCCGATATCGCTCTCCCTCTGAGGCCCGTCCACGGCCAACTCCGGACAGAGAGGGCCCTTATCCCACTACTTGGACGACGCTGGTGCGTCACAAAAGCATCAGTCTGCTACCGACGACGACGATCGTGCTGGACTCTGGTGTCAAGGAGTTCACAACCCGGGCGCTTCTCGACCCCTGCTGTGCGACGAGTCGCATCAATGCAGCCATGGCAACGGCCTTTGGGCTATCCGTCACCCGCATTGGTAATGACTCTGTCTGCACTGCCAGGCTGCGGTCGAAAGCCTCGGATTTCAACAGAGAGATCCTCCTAGAAGCCATTCCGGACTTGATATACTCCAGTCCAGCACGTAGCATCGACCCCTCCCAGTACGACGCATTTGCAAACATCGCACTCGCAGACGAGCAATGGCACATGCCAGCACCCATCAAAGTGGTACTGGGGTCACACCGGGGGGACCCCAGTAGCACAGGACACCACATTCGGATGGGTCCTCACAGGCGTGTGTAATATTTAGTACGAGCTCGTCAGAACAAAATTGTATTGTCATCTCATTGTTGCCACCTTCCTGTAAGCCGACCTTTGCAATATATTGCAAGGGGGCCGGTATGTTCAGACGAGATGTAAATGACGCAGAACCATGAGAAATTTGTTTCAAAAGGTCCATCAACATACAGTTTTTGTTATAAATTCCATCTTGTACCACAGCTGGTCTGCAGCTGTTTTTTTGTAAAGTATATATATTCTTCTCTCTACGTACGACCGCCTACTTAGTGAAGTTCGTTTGAAATAATTTTAAAACAAATAAAACGAAACTTATTATACGAACAATTCGCGTTCTTATTTAAAAACCGCGACTGTGACCAGTGCTTATCGCTACAACAGCGATTTATTTGCATACTTTTCAAGGAACTCACGCCCCGCCAAATCAACTACTAAACACTAAACAACATATCAAGTACTAAAATTAAACAGCCACATCAATATACTCTAGAAAGCCAAAAAATTAAATCCAAACATTAAAATAACTAATATAACAAAACTCCTAAAAAAAAAAAACACAATAATAATAACATCCTGCCAGTTCCTATTATTTAATAAAAATACTATCCTCACTAAACGCCTACTACAATCCAAATTGCATGCTCCAGAACACCTGCTCCTCTAGAAAGGAGCTCCACACGCAGCTCAAGCATACTTTCGGGGGCCACCCACGCTGTCCTGATATAACAATTTCCAACCTGTTCTGCCAGTCGCCTACCCATATGGCTGGCAGTTTGGACCACCTGTTGTCAGCTCGGTGCAAGGTGGACTTGTGGAATGGACACGCCCAAAGTTAAATACTTCAAGGCAACTATATCCACTGCCCTCCCTCTCAAGAAGCCAATCCTTTCTGCCGACTTCACGCCGCCACCAATCAACCTCAGCCCACTCTAGATGCCAGATCCGTTCCACAGCCCCAGAGATAATAATTAAACTCTGTCTAACTTTTAATGCCAAACTTTTGTAATATTTTTAATAATGAAAAAAACTGATACATAATGTACTTTTACCAATATAAATTAAAATAAGCCTTAGGCAGCCATTACTATCAGCACTGTTCATTCAATACAAAATTAAACTACCCACATCTGTTATACCCTATAGCTTCCACCTAAAATTAAGTAATCATTTAACAAATTGTTTGCCATCTTCATTGTCACTAGGTTAAGTAGATTTTAAGAAATATTGTAAATCATATTTATATGTTGCCCTATGGGTAATATAAATAAATACAAAACTTACTTCAAAAAAAACGTGCATAAAAGTCACTGTTTGCAGTAGTGTTCACAAGTCAAGTCACGTGTATTAAAGTCACTGTTCGCAGTAGTGGAACTGCTTTTCACGTTTGCAAGTCACAAAACTAGCGCTACACCAGTCACTGCTTTATTCTTAAAATCACTGTTTGCAAGTCACTGAATGCAACCACTCATCACTGCAGCGGAACGGTTCAATCCACCGAACAATAACCACTGGCAGTTTAACATCAACAACAACAAGCACCAGCGCCAAAACCAACAATCACTACCTTGAGCTAGGCCACAGCCAACGCCTGAGAAGCTACTATCTAAGCGCCACTCAGTATTAAGAAGCCACACTGAACTGACAACTTTGGGCAAAATAAAAAAAAAAAAACACGGTATTTCTATGTTCATTTTTGTTATATTGTCCCGTCACTCCCGTTATTGTCCACTTTATGTTTTTATTATTACTTTTATTTTTGTACTGTTTTTCTTTTTTTTTATATAATTTACCTGTTTTGTTTTATCGTTTATTATACGTAAGTGTTTCCTCGTCGTTTTACAAGATAAAACAGTGTTCGTAAACTCTTCGTTACCTGTATAAAACTTTTATAGTCTGACCGCTTATGCTCTAGCATAAGCAATACAAGACAAATACACCGGAATTACAGCCTGCCATTATGAAACGTAGTACCAAAAACTCCTCCATTGGCACCATGCCAGAAGAAGCCATTAATGTCAGCTCAGGGAACAGCAGTAGTAGCACATCCGCCACTGACTGGCAAACCCTTTCAGCCATCAACAACACCAGCTGCAGTAGTAGCAACAACAACAGCAATAAGAGCAGCAACAACAACAGCAATAAGAGCAGCAACAACAACAAAAACCATGACAAATCTTCGGCAATTTCAGCCAGCCTCTCACCAGCCAACTTAAGCAGACACATTGGTGGGCTCAAGCGTGTCATTTGTGCGCCCAAACACCCATTCAGTCCTAAGCGACCAAACAGAGCGCTAGTGACCGCCATCGAAAAGCTCAAGCCCATCCCAAAATATGAACTTGCCAAGTACCATAGTGAACCCCCTAACTGTAAGTTCACAAAGCGGGGGGATGCTTTTAGTACCACAGTTAGGGCCAGTACCCCTACAGTCAGTGACGAGGAAGAAAGCAAACAGAGCACTCCAACAACGTCGCAACAACTGACAACACATATGACGGAGCCCTCTAGTAGCTGTCCTCTAGAGGCAAAACTACCCGCCCCGACACCACCCACTTATGCAAACATAATAGACCAACAAAAGTCCGGCCCATTGCAGAGAACACCCCCTTCTCAGTGTCACTTGACACAACAGCAGCAACAACAACTCAACCAACAGCAACAGTACGGTGACCAGGCCCAACAGCAGCCATCACAAACTACTCTAGAGGGTAACCAGCATAGCGAGCATAGTCTACTGTCAAAGCAAGTGCGTCTTACGCAGCTCTCAGCAATCGGCTGCACGCCGCCAGCACAACAGCCCTTACACCAGCCACTAATGGCCTCTCTTTCCTCGGAGCCACAACTGCCACAAGGGATATTGAACATGTCGGTGCAGGACCTAGATGACTTACCTGGGCAACGATGGACCGGCCAATTGGAGGAACAAAATCATCAAATTCTTCTTCAGCAACAACATCAGCAGGAGCAAGCCCCTGTAGACAGCCATTTAACTCCAATCCCGCAAGTGCAGCATCCAACACAGCAGTTCCTTCAGTCTGGAAAGAATCATAATCCATCCCTCTTCACAAAAATGGGTCTAAATCGGAAGTGAAGAATTACAGGTGTATTTCTAAATTATCCACTATACCTAAATTATTTGAAAAACTTGTTACGGCCCAGCTAACCCACATGTGTAGGTCCGTTATTTCACCATGTCAACATGGTTTCATGAAATCCAGATCCTCCACAACTAATCTTCTGGAATTCTCATCTCTTGTTATAAAAGGGTTTCAGAAGAAGATGCAAACTGATGTCATTTACACTGATTTTAGTAAGGCTTTTGATTCTGTAAACCACTCACTTCTGATTCATAAGTTGGATCTTATTGGGTTTCCTTACAAATTACTGCTTTGGATTTCAAGTTATTTAAAAAATAGGTCCCAAAGAGTTCTTTACAAACATTCTGTATCTAAGCCAATCTTTGTTACCTCAGGTGTTCCTCAGGGAAGTCATTTGGGTCCTTTACTCTTTAACCTCTTTATTAACGATCTTCCCTCTATTTTGAAATTCTCTAACATTTATATGTATGCTGACGATGTGAAACTTTGCTTTACATACAAGGAGCCGACTTGGAGTTCGCTACAGGTTGATATTAACTCCTTTGTGATTGGTGCAGCTTTAATCTTTTAAGTTTGAACTGTTCTAAGTGTAAAGTAATGACATTTTACAGAAGTAATTTCCACGTCGTCAACTATACACTTTATCTATCTCCTCTTCTTAGAATATCAAATGTCAATGACCTTGGTATTCTTTTGACCATAAACTGAAATTTGATTCCCATATTACGCAAATTGTAAATAAGGCCTCTCGAACCCTTGGTTTCATTAAAAGGTGGGCCAAGGAATTAATGACCCTTACACAACAAAGTTGCTTTATACCTCCCTTGTTCGCCCGATTCTTGAATATGGTTCTTGCATTTGGTCACCGCAATAACATGTTCACCAAGACAGAATTGAGTCTGTGCAAAAACAATTTTTACTTTTTGCTCTTCGTGGTTTTAACTGGGTCTCTGGAGTTGATTTACCTTCTTATTCTAGTAGACTACTTCTAATAAATTTAACTTCTCTTACTAACCGCCGCTTAATGTTAGGTGTCATGTTCCTTGTTAATTTAATTAACTTCTCTATCCCCTCTAGATTAACCAGAAATTTTGCACCTCTTTTGCTTAATTTATGCAATAACAATTATAGTCTGCATGAGCCTTTCCGAATTCTCTGCTCTGATTACAACAAACTTTTTGGAGTAATTAACTCGGATTGTTCCCTAATAGCTATTAAAACTGCCATAATTAACTCATTAACATTTAACCCTAACAACTAACCTAACTAACCACTACCGATCTGATTGGGTTTTTCTCTGAGTTTCCCCAATCCTCTGCAATAAATGTAGGTTCGGCTAATTTGTTAGTCCCAGTTTTAAATTTCAAATTTAATTTTACATATATATATTTGTTTTTTTTAAACTTTTAATTCTTATTTAATTTTAATATACAAAATGTAATATTAATTTTTTATCTAATTTTTTATATTTTTCTTACCTACAGTCGACTGCTCTTAGTTGACTTTAAATAAATAAATAAATAAATAAATAGACAGGTCTTCGTGCAAGCAGCCCCACACGACAAATCGCAGCGTTCGTCTGCCAAAGTCCCGCCAATATTTATCAAGCAGGGAGACAGAGTCCAGCCAATCCTCAGCTCACTTTTAAACTCACCGGGCCAAATCTCTCTCACAGCCTTCAGTATAGCAGATAGTGGTACCAGAATCCAATGTGGTGATATGGAATCCCATACTAGGGCCCTGCAAGTGCTTTTCGAGCACAACATTGGGTTCCGTGTCCTAATCAAGCAACGTCATGCGACCACTCCATTCAGCCAAATCCGAGCACATCTCACCAAACTAGGCTTCTCCACACGATATGTTGAGGTGCTTAAGCACAGGGTCTCGGGCATACCGTTCAACACATTTGAAGTGGAAATAGCCAGTTGCGGCAGCGATGACACTGAGCGTATCCTCGGTCTCACTGAACTATGCGGACAACAAATATACGTTGAACGCCTAGTAGGTAGAACGGATCCGGTTCAGTGCCACCGCTGTCAAATGTTCGGCCACTCAAAAAACTATTGCCGCAGATCCTTCGTGTGCCTGAAATGCGCCGGGGCACATCCAACTACAGAGTGCACCAAAGCTCGAAACGCACCGGGGAAATGCGCCAATTGCAAAGGTGGGCATATTGCCAGCTACAAGGGCTGTCCAGCATTTAAGAGCGAGCGTGCCAAGCTACTGTCCGTCCGCTCTAAATACACATATAATGTTAAAACGCATGCCAAAACACACGAGGAGAACGGCCAGCAGCAGCATCACCAAGGCCAGCAGCAGCACCAAGGCCAGCAACAGCACCAAGGCCAGCAACAGCAACAACAATAACAACGGATGCAGCAGCAACCAACACCAGTCAGTCAACTGCCTGCCCAGATGACGCAAACCAACAAACCATCCGCACCAGCCGGCCAGAGCCATGAAGAAAGACGTGCCCAACCAAACAGTTACCAACCCGCAGCGGAAAACAAAGCCGCCAATTAATCAACAGCCACAAAAGCGGGATGGTCAACAACAACATCAACAAAAGCGCACATCCAGCCACTGCAGCCCAAAGCAACACCAGCGGCCGCAGACGCCACATCATCAACAACGAGAGCAACAACAACAGCAGCAACCAGCCTTGTCCAGCAGACGTGCATACCAGCAACAGCAGCTGACTCCTTTGCAGCATCAACACGAACAACCACAGCGCCAATCACGCTGGTCCAGTCGTCGTACGTACCACCAACAGGAGCAGACACCTCGGCAGCAGCAGCAAGGACAGCAGCAACAGTCATCAATGGACGCCATACAAGAGCTCCGCTCCATCAAAATAGCCATCGCCAAACTGGATGAAAAGATCAGCAAGCTGCATACTCTTCTCAATGACCGCCTTACAATTCAGCCAAACAACCAGCCAATGACACTACAGCATGAACACCAATAGGCAAAACGCAGCACCACCAACATCAACAGCAACAACAAATCGCAGCCAGCCACCAAATGCACTCAAGATCGCCTTCTGGAATGCGGCAGGAGTTGGCAACAAAGTCATCGAACTCGAATGCTTCATGCAACGCCACAAAATCGACATTATGATGATAATTGAGACTAGGCTAAGTGCAACCAATAACTTAAATATAAATGGTTACGTATGCTACCTAGTCACAAATCCAAACAGTTATCGAAGAGGTGGAGTTGCAATCCTTATTAGGCATGGCATTCGCCATGTCGCGTTAGAAAGTATAGCTACCAACTGCGTACAATGTGCGCCAGTTGCTATCTATACTTCCTTTGACAATAGGAGCGCAATTACCATCTCTCCGATATACTGTCCACCAATGTTCAACTGGACTGGTGACCATTTCCGCCATCTCTTTACCAAACTCGACAACTTGTCACACGGGAACCAACTCTTGGTTTGCGGTGACTGGAATGCTAAAAATAGCTGGTGGGGTAATGTTCGCTCCTGCAGGCGTGGTAGAACACTACTCGAATTCATCCAAAGTTCAAATAGCCTGAATATCTTGGCTACCGGTGGCGCCACACATTACCCTTTTAATAGGAGAAACCAGCCATCCGCAATTGACTTCTCAATCTACTCGGGTATTCCACAGGATGCACTGCACAACTTCTCGACTGTCGATCTCGACTCGGATCATCTCCCGATCCACATCCACCTGAGCGTCAGTTGCCTTCCACCTACCCAGACTGAATGTCAGCTCCTGCCCAAGAACGCCACTATCCAGATATTTCAGAGACATCTGGATGATAGCATTCATGTAGACATGGAGCTGAACTCGGGCGATGACATCGAAGATGCCATAAAACTACTGAACGAAAAAATTTATTCAGCTGCAGCAGTAGCTACTCTGCCACCAAGACCGATTCAACCAAGCAGAGCAGCCAGGCAATTCGAACTTAGTGACGCCACCAGAAACCTCATCCGGCTGAAACGCCAATGCAAGCGCAATCATATGCGTTATCATACTGATGAGACTCGCCAATCTTACAGGAGAGCTGAAAATCGGCTTAAAAAAGCGCTTAAGCTAGATAGAGCAAAAGTGATGAACGCGCAGCTGGAGCTAGTGGACACTCGCGACAGGTACAGAATGCAAAAGCTATGGAGAGTCACTAACCGTTTGAAAAGGCAACCTGAGCCAAACTGGCCGCTCAAACTGCAAGCCAATCCAAACTCTCCACCTATTTGGACTAAAACATGCCATGGAAAAGGCGGAAGCCTTTGCTAACCACCTTGAAAAGCGTTTTAGCCCAAATCTCTCCAACTCAGCTGCGGACAGATCGGCAGTAACAGACGAACTTGAGCAGCTAACTCGCAGATATCAGCACCAGCAGCAACAGCAACATCAACATCAACATGTTCAACACCAACAACAACGCCAGCAACTGCATCAGCAACAACATCAGCAGCAGCAGCATGCAGCCTCTCCACCAACCACAACTACGGGAACTCGAGAGGAGTTTGATAACTCAGCAGGACCTGAGGGATACGAACATTTGCATCCCGGAAACCAGCAACAACAGCAGCAGCAGCAGCAACTGCACGCTCTTCAACAACAACGCCAGCTTTAACAACAACAGCAGCAACAACATCAGCAGCAGCAACAACAACGCCAACAACAGCAGCAGCAACAACAAGCACCCCACACTCCAATCACAGTCGCAGAAATCCAAGGGGAAATAGATGCTCTCGTGGCTAAGAAGTCAGCAGGATGGGACAAAATTAGCAACATAGTGCTAAAAAAACTCCCTACTAAAGCAATACAATTCTTGGAGATCATCTTCAATAGCATACTGCGCTGCGGCCACTTCCCGCAGCAATGGAAGCTAGCCACCATTACCATGATACTCAAACCGGGGAAAAGTGCGAACGAAGTTTCCTCCTATCGACCAATCAGCCTCCTAAGCAGCTTCTCGAAGCTTTTCGAGAAACTGCTTATGAGTCGGTTGTTCGATGAGGAGGACTTCTGCCAAGCTATCCCCGGCCACCAATTTGGCTTTAGAAAGGAGCACGGCACTGATCAGCAATTATTTAGAGTAACACAATTCATACTAAAAGCCTTCGAAGAGAGACAAGTTTTTTCGGCAGTTTACATCGATATCGCAGAAGCGTTCGACAGGGTCTGGCACGATGGCTTAAAAAACAAACTGATCAAACTCCTGCCCAGTTACCTATACGAAGTCCTACGAAGCTACTTATCCGACAGGCAATTCCTAGTGAAATGCACAAATAACGTCAAATCAAGAACTTGCCAAATCAGGGCCGGCGTCCCACAGGGGAGCGTCCTCGGTCCTGTTTTGTATAATGTCTATACCTCAGATATGCCACTAGCTGACGCCAACAACGAGAACTACAAACAACTCCTTTCGACATATGCCGATGATACAGTAATCCTCACAGCCGCATCAACAGCATTTCAGACAGTGGGTAGGAATCAGGCGTACTTGCATCGACTGGAAAAGTGGGCCAAACTTTGGTGCATTAAAATTAATGTCTCCAAAACAGCACACGTCATCCACACCCTCCGCAGACTCGTCGGAAGAGAAAGTAGCCTAACAATTAAACTCAGCGCCACAGGAAGCAGCAGCAGCAACAACAACAACAACCGCAGCAATAATGAAGTTGCAAACACCACGAGGCACCGATATCTGGGGGTATATCTTGACTCCAAGCTGAAGCTCATCCACCACATCTCACAACTCTGCATAAGGGTCAAAACTCTAGCCAAAAAACTTAGCTGGCTGTTAGGTAGACGTTGCAAGCTAACTAAAAAATGCAAGCTTCTGTTGTACAAACAACTTATCGCCCCAGTGTGGCACTATGCACTGCCCATATAGGGAGCGCTAGCCTCCACAACGCAATTCCGGCGCCTAGACACTCTCCAGAATAAACTTGTCCGCAAAATCAGTAACGCCCCGTTTTTCACCAGGAATCAGACACTACGTGATAAATTCAACATAAAGTCAGCTGAAGAAGAATTTAATATGAGTAGTTCACGTCTAGCCAATTCACTGGCTCATCATCCTAATGATGAGGCTAAGCTACTCATATTAAATCCACGGGTCCCAAGAAGACTACATAGAAGTCGCTATGAAAGTCAACTCGTTACGCACATTAACCCACTACAACCATCAGTGGCGCGACCTCTGCCTGGGATCCGTTTGCCTACACTACTCAGGATAGAGCAAGAGGAAAGAGCCCGCAGTAATCCTCCAACACAACAACCAAGATTGCCCACATACTCTGGCTCTAGACTGACAAAGAGCGAGATAAACACACTTCGAAGAGACCTCAGACAGGGAAATGTCACCAGAGACCACGTTGTTGAGAGGATACAATATCAGCAATTCAACATTCAAAGACTGGTTCTGAGCGACTTCGTAGTCATGGAGCAAAGAGGCCCGCCAAGCGAAGTTCCAGCAGCCGAACATCGATATCTTCACCCATTCTGCAGACAGCAACCGAACCAACAATCCTAGACAACAACGACTACAAAATAAAACACCAGCAAATTAATGCAAGCAACAAAATCTGCCCACACTCCAATCACAGTGGCAGAAAATCAGGGAAATTCGATGAAAATAGGCTAAAAAAAGGCAAACAAAAAAAAAAATAAATATATATATATAAAATATTATTTAAATTAAAGCCAAAAAAACAGCCAATCAAAGGCAAAGCAAATCAGAAAAAAACAATAAAAAACAAAAATAAAAAAAAAGCCAAAACTAGTAGCCAAAACATAAAAAAGCTGAAAAAAAGGCTATAACCAACTCACAGACGCATCACTGACATGCAGCGGCATCTCTGATGATGCTGCTTGAACTCAATTGGTTGGCCAATCAGAAGGAGCCTCTCTCCCACTACAAAAATACACCAGGAGAAAAATAACAATAATAATAATAAAATAAACAACAATAAATAATAACAATAAAATAAAATAATAATAAATAACAATAAATAATAAAAACAAAAAATAATAAACAAAAACAATGATAATATAATAAAATAAATAAAAGTTATATCCAGCTCACAGACTCACCACTGACAAGCAGCGGCATCACTGATGATACTGCCTGAACTCAAGTTGTCGGCCAATCAGAATGAGCCTATCTCCCACTACAAAATACACCAGGGGAAAAATAATAAATATAATAATAATAATAATAATAACAAAATAAACAACAATAAATAATATCAGCAAAAATAAAATAATAATAAGCAACAATAAACAATAATAATATAATAAAATAATAAAAAACCAAAAAATTGAAAAAATAAAGGCCAAATCCAACCCACAGACTTACTAACAGCAGCAGCAGCAGCAGCAGCAAACAACATCAGCAGCAGCAGCGGCAGCAACAACAACAAATTCTTCTTCTTCCTCAACAACAGCAACGCCAGCAACAAAACCTGCCCACACTCCAATCACAGTGGCAGAAAATCAGAGGAACTCGATGAAAATAGGCTAAAAAAAAAAAAAAGGCAAAAACAAAAAAAATATATATAAAAAATATTATTTAAATTAAAAGCCAAAAAACAGCCAATCAAAGGCAAAGCAAATCATAAAAATAATAATAAAAAACAAAAATAAAAAGAGCCAAAACTATTAGCCAAAACATAAAAAAGCTGAAAAAAAGGCTATAACCAACTCGCAGACGCATCACTGACTTGCAGCGGCATCTCTGATGATGCTGCTTGAACTCAATTGGTTGGCCAATCAGAAGGAGCCTCTCTCCCACTACAAAAATACACCAGGAGAAAAATAACAATAATAATAATAAAATAAACAACAATAAATAATAACAATAAAATAAAATAATAATAAATAACAATAAATAATAAAAACAAAAAATAATAAACAAAAACAATGATAAATTTACCTAAAAAGCATTAATAATGAATAAAATAACAAATTATCAAAAATTAAACTCCTGCTAAATGCTCACCACTAATACGCAACGGCATCACTGACAAGCGCACTTGGTCCTGATTGGTCGAGCTTATGCTGGCCAATCTCATCAGCCAAGCCAGGCTTATTTTCCAAGCTGAGCCTAAAAATTCCTAAGTGGTTCTGGAATGAGGGCATACAAGACCCAAGTCGACCTGAGCTCAAATCGCCAGCCTGGTGTGAAGTGTAGCCTACTTGGCTCCTTCATTGAGTTGCATTATGACCTAAACACACACATATTCTAACCAAGGAGAACCTCCATGGGGCGATTGTTTTGGACATTAATAGGCCTAGTATACTCCACCTTAGGCATTGCACGGTCCACTGCTCTTCGGAGCAATGGAAGGCCACTTTTTGAAAACGAGCAATTGCATCCCGTAAACCAGCCACAACAGGAACAGCGTGACCAACTCTATCAACAGCACCAGCAGCAACAACATCAGCAGCAGCATCAACAACAACAAATTCTTATACCACAACAATAACAACAACGCCGGCAACTGCATCAGCAACAACATCAGCAGCATGTAGCCTTCCCGCCAATAATAACTAAGAGATCTCGAGATGAGTTTGATAGTTCATCAGGATCCGAGGAATAAGAAATACTTCATTCCGGAACGCAGCAACAACAGCAGCAACTGCACGCTTGTCAACAACAACGCTAGTCTCAACAGCAACAGCAATACTAACACTATCAACGGCAGCAGCAGCAACAACAACAAATTCTTCTGCCTCAACAACAACAAAGCCAGCAACTGCATCAGCAACAACATCACCAGCAGCAGCATGCAGCCTTCCCGCTAACCACAACTACGGGAGCGCGAGAGGAATGTTGATAGTTCAGCCAGGACTTGAGGAATACAAACATTCGCATCCCTGAAACCAGCAACAACAGCAGCAGCATCAACTGCAAGATTGTCAACAACAACGCCAGCTACAACAGCAATACCAATACTATCAAATGCAGCAGCAACAGCAACAACATCATTAGCAGCAGCAGCAGCAACAACATCAGCAGCATGCAGCCTTTCCGCTAACCGAAACCACGGGAACGCGAGAAGAATTTTGATAGTTCACCAGGACTCGAAGAATAAGAACATTCGCGAACCGGAAACCAGCAACAGCAGTACCAACTGCAAGCTTGTCAACAACAACGCCAGCTACAACAGCAACACCGACACTTTCAACAACAACAGCAGCAGCAACGACATCAGCAGCAGCAAAACATCAGCAGCAGCAACAACATCTGCAGCAGCTGCACCAAAGCCCAATATGCAGGCCAGCAAAAACAACGCAACAACAACAACGACGCAGCAACAACAACAGCAACTAACAGCAAGCAGCAACAATAACTGCAACCGCAATTGGTGTGATCCACCCCAACATGGGTCCTCCACTACAACCACTGCGTGCGTTAACTACACCCAGCTACAGAAACAATACCAGCCATAACAACTCACACAAGCAGCAACTAGCAACGACCAGCACCAGTTCGGGGCAACGCCCCAACTAGCTCTGAGGCTGCACCTGATGCATGGGCGACTAAAACACCTCTAACGAAGGACCGCTGCGAAGGGGCCCAGCGACTGCCTTCCCCATGCAGGCATGGGGAGGACAGCCGCCGGGCCGCAAGGCAGCGATACCAACACCAGAAGGAGCAACCGTCATCAGGAGTCAGCAACCAATTTACAAATTTACCAAAACTAACATAAACTACACTTAGACCTAAGTCTACTAACACAAATGTCTAGTTTTAGTTACCAATCTATGTCC
>JAEIFQ010000611.1:0-16823 GCA_018904025.1 Zaprionus vittiger | reverse complement strand
TGTCACGGAATCACTTCTAGGCTATGAACACCGTTGGGTTTATACTTTCAACTGATGTCACCGAATTACCGTCGCGATTCACGTGCGGATGATAGTTAAGGACTTGGATACATTTGAGCTCCTCATCAATAACTAATATCCTACTGTATTTCTACGCCAATTATTTAGGTTGTTCATTTAAATAAAAAAAATATAATTTTTATTTATAATTTTTATTTGATAGATTTATTTGTTGTTTAATACACCAGAGTCACTCATAAACTAACTGACAGAATTATTATCGGGGACCAGGAAACCCTTAAAGTTCTACAGAGCTTTACATCTTTGTTTATCAGTAACTTAAGCTTCTTATCGTTTGACGGTTGGTGTCTTGAGAGAACTTGTGTTGTAAGGCTTTTGAAGAGTGAAGCTTTTCAAAAGATCGGTTTAAGTTTTTCATATAGAGAATGAATATGTCACTATATATAGGTGTGGAGCAGGGAAGGTCCCGCTCCATTAGATGTTAAGAATCGAGTGTGTCTTAAGTCTACATACAAAAGCTTTGTTAGCCTAAATCGAGGAGCAGCGCTGCCAGCGTAGCTTGCACCGTCTCCGCGCTTATATGCATATCTTATGTATACATATATGTATTGTCGCCAAGCGACGACGTTGGGAGAGGAAGAATGCTATGTACATACATAGTAAGCGGTCAGCGCATAGCCAGCTGTGAGAATGCTGACTATGCACTTATGTTTGTTGGCCTTCAAGATGGATGGATGCTCGTATTACAACATGCTACACTTGGGCAGACTGTATATATATTTATGGGATTGCAACAAAGTGCTACAATGTAATTGGTTGTTATGTTTTAATATATGTGCATACCACATTCCCTCTACACTTGCGTCATTCCGGCCCTGCCTAGTGCCGTGGTCTGAAAAGGAAGCAGCTCCTCCTTTCTCCTGTAGCTTCCCGCGTCGCTCGCGTTTGTGGCAGACTGCAGCTTCAAAATAAAGGTCCAAAACGAAATATTGGGAAAAATTGGCTTGTCAAATACAACAAATTTTAAGTTTTCATTCATCGTCCCACGTTGATTACAGACTGTGCAAAGTGGGTTTCACGAGTGTCAATATGACGCATCAATTTGTCATGATTTTCACATTTGACATTTACATGACATCCTTCAGTAACAAGTCGAACATAGATAGTGAGTCTTAATACCTGGTTATATTCGTCGTCCAGTGAAAAAGCAACCAACATAACACAACCCTATGTAGCATGTTGCGTTTGCCACCTTGAACTTGTATGGAGGCGAAGCTGGCCGGATTTGTATCGGAGAACTAAAACCTTAGTTACCACTACATTTTTATCCATATTAGTAATTGGAAAAAATTGTTAAATATCAAATACAAACAAAAATTTGAGAGTAAAAAGCAAAGGTAACTATTTTTCTAGAAAATATAGTAAAAGCAAACAAAAAATAATCAGGATAATAATAGAAGCTAAAAACTCGGAACCAGGGACCGTAACAATAATTAAGAGATTTAAAAAAATCAAAGCTCTTAAAAGTCTTTTTAAAAATGTGGGAAAATCGTAGCTAGTTTTTATCGGCGAACACAAAAACCGCGTTAACTTTTTTACTAGATTTTTATATACTCTTCGACCATTGAAAATGGTCAAAAAAGGGTATACTAACTTTGTGCAAATGTATGTAACAGGCAGAAGGAGGTATGGAGACCCCACAAAAGTATATATATTCTTGCTCAGGATTACTAGTTGAGTCGATTGAGCCATGTCTGTCTGTCTGTCCGGGATGTCCGGATGTGGCGTGACACTCCAGATGAACACACACAGATCTCAGCTATTATAAGAGCTAGAGACACCAAATTTGGCAGGAAGTTTCTGTGTGCCAGGCGCAGATGAAGTTTATTTAAATATTGGGTGCCACGCCCACTGCCCCGCAAATCAATAAATTAATTATACCCTTCGATCATTTGAAAATGGTCAAAAAAGGGTATACTAACTTTGTGCAAATGTATGTAACAGGCAGAAGGAGGCGTGGCAGACCCCATTAAGTAAATATATATATTCTTACCAGGGATCACTAGCCTGAGTCTGATTGAGACATGTCTGTCTGTCTGTCCTGATTAAAGTCCGGATGACCAGATGAACACACAGATCTTCAGCTATTATAAGAGCTAGAGTTACCACATTTAATGGGAATATTTCTGTGTAGCCGGCGCAGATCAAGTTTATTTCGAAATGTTGGATGCCACGCCTGACTGCCCTGAAATTAATAATTTGATTTTTGAACTCAATTTATAAGCGCTGTATAAAAAAGATACAACATTCTGACTTTAACATATAATAAACTGAATGAAATATCTACGTATTCCCCGAAATTGTAATTCGATCGGTCAATAAACACAGAAGTTATTTAAGATAATATGAGCATAAAACCGGGCAAAAGTGCTTCGTGTCAGCTAACAAGGGAGGCGAGCGAGAAGCCGCGAAGGGAGCGCGAGCGCCATCTGTCGAGAATAATTTCAAAGTATGTGCATATGAATATGTCTACATACATAGGAACATAGGTCGTAGGGTATCCCACTATCGCGTGCTGCGCGACTGTTGCTTTTCTTACTGGTTAATTCAAAATTACTAACATTTTTATTATATTTAATTTTTCTATCGGCGTTTGCCTTTTCTAACATATTCCTAGCTCTTTTATAAGCTTTTTCTGATCTAATCTTTACTTCTTTCGAATAGTCATCCATGTTATAAATGGGATCTATTCTGTCTAGTTTGGTGAAATCTGTGAACTGTCTTGGTAATCTTCCAAATACTAGTTCATATGGACAATATTCATGAACTACTGATGGTGTTGTGTTGAAACAATAAGTAAAATATTGTATCCAAACATCTCAATCAGTTTTGTCAACAGATATATACGAGCGAATATACTCGTTGAATGTTTTGTGACTTCGTTCTATTGTTCCTAAAGTCTGATGATGGTGTGCTGTTGAAGTAATGTTTTTTATCTTCATATATTTGCACAGATCGTCTATGATTTGATTTTTGTATTCCGTTCCCATGTCCGTAATGATTGTTTTCATTGGACCGTACTTAAGAATAAAATGTTCAAATATAGCCTTAGCAACTGATTTTGCGCTTTTATTTGGTATGGGTACCGTTACCAAATATTTTGTTAAATCACAAATGATAGAGACAGCATACTCATTTCCATCTTCTGATCTTGGAAGTGGACCAATGGTATCTATCAGAACTATATCAAATGCTGTTGCTGGCGTTTCTGTTATCGTCATTGGTTTTTTTTTTTTTTTTTTTTTTTTTTTTATTTTTTTTTTTTTTTTTTTTTTTTTTTTTTTTTTTTTTTTTTTTATATAAAAAATTTTTTTTTTTTTTTTTGGTTTTATTTTTTTTTTATATATTTTTTTTTTTTTTTTTTTTTTATTTTTTTTTTTTTTTTTTTTATTTTTTTTTTTTTTTTTTATTTTTTTTTTTTTTTTTTTTTTTTTCTTTAAATTTTTTATTAAATTTTTGAAATTTTTTATTGTTTTTTTTTTTTTTTTTCTTTTTTTCTTAAAAAAAGGAGGGCTTCTTTTCAACAAACAAAGGAGGAGAAAGGGGGAAATCAAGATGTTTCTAAGCATTATGGACTATCGTCCATATTATTTAAATTTTCATTGCAAAAATAAAATCTTTTTTTTTATAAATTTCTAAAAATAATTCAATATATTCAAAGATTTTACCTAAAGATTGTACTTCGTCATGTCGCAAAAGAGCCAGAGCCGATGGCTTGTTTGCAGAGTTGTTTAAGGCCGGTGGTAATAGGCTGATTGGATTCATGCAGCGTCCTTTGTCCAGTACTAAACAAGAGTGATCAGGCGATTTGTACCAATTAACGGGAAATTAACAGATCCTTGGATAACGCTAAATCCTGGATCCCAATAGGGTTTCACACAAGATCGTGTGACCCTTTTAATCTGGAAGCGGAATGCTGAAATACATCGTAATGGCACTATTTTTTATCGACATCATTGGATGTTGCAAATGAGATGTTACTGAGAAATTTTCCGCGATCAAAATAGAGTCAGCAAAACTAGGTTTGGATGTACCTATGTGTCGATAAAAACAAAGCAAGGTTTCTAGTTTAGTTCTTTATCTTGGCTGACTTACGTTCGAAGTTAACGTCCTCAAGTTGTTTAGTTTCGAGCAGGGACCGTAACGGTTATAATGTTTATTAAAAAAATTTCAAAATAAGAGTTATAAACTAATTTTTTAATTTAAAAATCATTTTTAATTATTATATTTGATTTTTTAAATAAAAATCAAAAAGTAAGAGTTATGAATTTTTAATGTGTATCGTACACAGAAATAAGTTCTAGTATTTATTCACGAATTTACATAGACTGAATTTATTAATTATAGCAAATTAGCGCGTGTAAGAGGCAAAAGCTAAGAAGCAGCGATGGATGCCGTGGTCATTGAGAATGATAGATTCGCCTAGAAAAAGCCTCTCGCGATCTCGATACTCGTGTAAGCTATCGAGTTCGATCACACTATTGTAAGCTGCTGAGATTTGCCACAGTACCCCCCTCCTAGAGTACCAGTTGGGAATGGTATCTCGCTGGGAGTATGACTCGTCGTCCAGATCTCGATACCTGCGTGGCAGGTTGAGCGATTGGTGTTTTCCTTTGTTCCTGTATTCGAAGGGGTTCCTCTTTGAAGATGTATGCTGGTTTAAGTCGGTCGATAGAAACATTATTGTCCTTTGTGCGACCTTTGAGAGTAAATTATTTGTTGTGTTTCGCTATTACTTCAAACGGACCCTCGTAGTTAGGTTCTAACGGAGTTTTAACTCGATCCACTCTGACGAAGACGTGTTTGCATTGATTTAGATCGGGGTGAATAAACTCTTGAGGCGTGTGATGGTGCACTGGCTTAGTAGTTGGCAGCTGTGATATAGTTTTCCGAAGAGCTTCGGTGAACTCAGACTCGGTGCGATTTTTAGAGCTTGATGAAAAAAATCCGCCAGGAACTCGCAGTGTTGTGCCGTACACCATTTCGGCTGGACTTAGCCCGCTGTCGTCTTTGATCATGGTGCGTAGTTCTAGTAGGATGAGGTGCAATGCAGTGCTCCAGTTGATTGGAACAGAACATTTTATGGCAGCTTTTAATGTTCTGTGCCATCGTTCGACCATGCCGTTAGCTTGTGGGTGGTATGCCGTCGTGCGTAGATGTTTAAAACCACAGATTTTAGAAAGCTCTTGGAACAGTGCGGACTCGAACTGCCGTCCTAAATCCGTTGTGATGTGGAGCGGGATTCCATACAGCGCGAACCAGAAAGAAATCAGTGCACTAGCAACTAACTATGCTGTGATGTAAATTAAGGGAATCACAGCAGGCCATCGTGAGAAGCGATCGATGCACGTAAGACAGTATCGATATCCGTTCGAAGAGGGCAGTGGGCCAACGATATTTATATTGATGTGCTCGAAGCGAGCGTCGCAGGCGGCATACTCTCCAAGTGGCGATTTGGTGTGGTGCTGGACTTTGGCTTTTTGGGACGGGATACAAGAACGTACGATTTTGGCGACATTCTTTGCCATGCGAGGCCAAACGTAGTGCTTGCTAACCAATTTGTTCGTTGCCTTAACTCCTGGATGATATAGCGAATGTAGGCCTTGGACTACCGTTGGGCGTAGGCACCTGAGCACAAACGGGTGATCGTGTTTATTGTTAACGTGGCAGTATAATTTTATCTCACTATTTTAAAAGATAGCGAACATCAGCGGTTTATGGTCGGTGAAGATTACAAAATTTCTGCCCTCCAGTGCGTACTTCAAATGCAGAATGGCCTGATAAATAGCGGTGAGCTCTCTATCGTAGGTGCTGTACTTCTTTTGCGCCGATGAAAATTTCTTGGAGAAGAAACCCAGTGGCTGTGTTTGTCCGTTGACGATCTGATGTAACACGGCACCCATAGCGTCGTCCGATGCATCGGTGGTCAATGTTACTTGAGAATTTGGTGCCATTAAGTTCAGCAACGTAGCATTTGCGAGCTTGTTTTTACAGGCGTCAAACTTGTGATCGGCTTCCGTAGACCAGAGTATCGCAGTTTTGTCGTTTTTTTTATTACCTTGCATCAGTGTCTGGAGTATGTGTTGATTATCAGCCGCACGTAGGATAAACGGCCGATAGAAGTTGATCATACCCAGAAACTTTTTTAGATCCTTAGCGATGAGCGGTTTGTTAAAGTGACGAATGGCTTCCACTTTAGATTCAGATGGTTTTAAACCGTGTTGGCTGATGTCATGACCCAGGAACGTGAGTTGCGACTTTCCGAAGTGAAGTAGCTTGGCGTATTGGTTGCACGCATCATAGGATAAAATCCGAGCTATTTCATGCGGAGGCGTGCCACACGTCGATTCGGATAGCGTTGCTCGATCGATAAGTTTACGTCGCTTAATGTCAACGAGCAAGTCGAAGTATTGAAGAAAATCGGATCCAATGATAGCGCAATTGACGTTAGCTACCACAAAAGTCCAAACAAAATTTCGCCTAGTCCGAGTGATAATGTTAATGCGTTTTCTCCATAGGTTTGTATTTTGAGCCATTGGCTGCGAAAATAAGCTTTGGAGGTGGGTATTGGTTTTGCAGGGTGGCAACACTGAAATGTCGGCGCCGGTGTCGATAGGGGAATTTTATTTTGGAAAAGCTGTCGCTGATGCTGGGGGGGCCCTCTTCGAATTTGCCTCCCGAATCCGAAGGACTGCGTTAGTTTTTTGTTTGTGACGAAAAAGAGCATGGTGGGCGGCATTTCTGGGCGTCGCTACCGAATTTGCTGTGCTTGTTGATGTGGACCGATTGTTCTTGCGAGAACTGTTTTTGAGTAGGGCTTTTATCTGTTGCTCGATGCGTTCTAAACGGTTGTCAACATCAGTGTTGCGGGGTGGTAAAGACTTAGAACTGTAGTCATCCGTGCGTACATTGTGAAAGCCGCCAACATCTACTACTTTATCTGCCAACTTAGCCAAGTCTGATAGGCTGGCGTCCGATACCTGCAAGATAGTTTTCACTTGTGTTGGTAAGCGCTGCATCCAAAGTGCTTTTAAGAAGCTTTCATTAACTTTATTTATGGCGGGCGAGCTTAACTCATTAAGCAATTGTGAAGGACGCTTATCACCAAGGTCGATCTCCGATATTAACTTCTGAATTTTCTTCTGTTCGCTTTCACAGAAGCATTCCAGAATGCAAGATTTTAAATTTGCGTCTAACATGGCGTCGTTAGTTGCCAAAATTGATGCAGATTATGTATGTATATAGTGAATGTATATAGTGAATCACGTCGGGGTCACCAATTTAATGTGTATCGTACACAGAAATAAGTTATATTATTTATTTACGCATTTACATAGACTGAATTTATTAATTATAGCAAATTGGCGCGTGTAAGAGGCAAAAGCTAAGAAGCAGCGATGAATGCCGTGGTCATCGAGAATAGTGATGATAGATGAAGTGGCGCTGGTCACTGGTTGTTTTCGGTTTTTTTTTTGTTTCTTGTAATTCCAGCATTTGAACATAACGTTCCATGGTACTCCCCTTTAAGTAGGCACCATTTAGGTACCCCCCTTTAAGTAGGCACCGTTTAGGCATTGACACCTTGACCGAGCTTTTGGGGATCAGCTGAGCGCAATCAGAATGCATCAGTGGGTAGTGTTTGCTTCGTTAAGTAGATCGATCTATCGGGTAACATGTGTCGGTTCGTTCTTTTTCACTGGAGCTGCCGAAGAACACAGACGTGTTTGCTATTTTTGTCCACTGGTGCCAACCACGAGGAGGTTTTTCATTATTATTAAATATAATAATATTTAATATATCCCAGCAATATTAAGTGAGTATTGCAGAAAAACAAGCCTATAACAAAATTCTAATTGGTGAATTTTACCCATTGTTTAAGATTGCCGAGATTTTTGACGATTAAGGTAACCTCATTGGAGTGGCTGGAAAAAAAAAAAAAGGTTCTCTGGATAACTGGTGCCAGATTCAGGTAAATTTGGAAGAATAAATAATTCTCTTGCAGAATCTAATAAATAATATATTTTTTCAGATTCTGGCACCTTGTGCTACCCAAAGTTTGGACCACCTCATTCTTCAAGCGGATTCGTCCAGGGGAGCCCTAGAGTGGCCTGATGGGAAGCGCATGAAAACTAAAATATCACAGTGAATGCCCTAAACAATTTAATGAAAACTAAAATATCACAGTGAATGCCCTAAACAATTGAATGAAAACTGAAATATCACAGTGAATGCTCTAAATAAGTTAATGGAAACTAAAATATCACAGTGATAGCCTAAATAAGATAATGAAAACTAAAATATCACAGTGATTGCCCTACCTAAGTTAATGAAAACTAAAATATCACAGTGATTGCCCTAAATAAGTAAGTGAAAGCTAAAATATCACAGTGATTGCCTTAAATAAGTTAATGAAAATTAAAATAGCACAGTGATTGCCTTAAATAAGATAAGAAGCTATAATATCCAGTGACTTTAAAAGCGCTAAAAAACCTAATATCACCGTGATTGCCTGAAATAAGTTAATGGAAATTATACTATCACAGTGATTGCTGTAAAGAAGATTATACAAACTATAAGATCACAGTGATTATCCTAACTAAAATATTTTTAGTAATTCTAAATTAAAAGCTCTAAAAATTAGTTGTTAAATAATAGAGTCAATGGTGCGAATAAATACATCTATATAAATATCGTGAGTTGCCAATAATTTTTGGTTTCATTTTTTTCTCTGCCTATCTGTAAATGACCATAAAAGGTAATTCCTAACGAAAAGGCTCGTGACCTAAAAACAAATACACAGAAAAAAAAAATCATTAGTGACAAACGAAATAAACTAAAATGCAAACAGCTATACCCACACACATCAAATTACACCACACCACGGAAGAATCTTCCGTCGATGGAAAAAAATAACAAACTGTGAGTGATTCTTATTAATTATTGTTTGGCTATTTTTCCCTTTATTTTGTTTTTCATTTTTGTTAATTTTGGGAGTTACTGCTCTTCAAGCCTGTACTCTTTTGAATTTTAATTTGGCTATTATGTAACTTAGTTTATTATTTTTGATTTTAATCGAATTTTCAATTTAATTTAGTCATGTTTGAGTTTAATTAATTATTTTTGAGTTTGATTTTTCTTTAAATTCCTTATGTTTTGTATTATCATTTTGAATTCAGATAATTTGCCCTTCTTTGGTTTTGCATGATTTTCAATTTTTATTTACAGCTACTATTTATGTAATGCAATCTGATAATTTATGTATTATGACTGAGCCTATATATATATATATGTATCTATTCGCAACCAATGACAAACCAATGACAAATGAATGAAAAATAAATAAATAAGATACCGCCTTGTAATAAATGAAAATTAAGAAATTAGTACTAAGATACCCTCTTACCCTTAACTAGAAATCGAAAGAAAAGTATACATTACATAAAGATTATGTTAAAGAGATGGTTAGGAAAGGCATTCAATATTTTAAGGAATAAAATTGTTTTAAATGAATTTAGCTTAAATAACTATTGTTTCGGGAGTCATGAAGGATGGATATGAGGCAACTATGCATTGAAAAATAGTGGTCTAAAGGATCGCCGATATTTATATCGCGCAACGCAGGATCATGGAAGGGTGGGGTAACAGCCGCTTCAGTAAGCGAGGCGCGCTCAGAAGGCTGCTATAAAATTTTATTACTTCGAACTACTGCTCTCTTTCTCTTCCCCTTCGGTCGGAGCTTTAGCTAGTTCTCCGACCGAGTATGTTCCCGATTTCTGGTTCTGTCTTGCGATCGTCGTAAGGCAATACAGCACGCGATTGTTGTGAGAGATGGTATTATTGGTTTGAGCCTGAGTTGACACGGTTATGTTTCACTTTACCCACCCCATTGCCGACACACATGAGGCGGAGACCAGCGCGTGCTTACCGTCAACTAATCTGCTCACTTTGTCATACGTTGTATGCTACAAATTAATAATAATAATAAAAAAAATTGGGGCCCACCCCCGAGGACCTTGAACCGGGGAGGGCAGATTTAAAAAAAAAAAAAGTGGTGTCCATCTTTGACTAAGTGCGATCGATAGAATCTGAAATTTTCCCCTATTTGTTAAAAAATATTTGAAATGTTCAAATTAAGTGGCGGTAAGAAGCTTTCAGGTGTTATATATATTCCTAGTAGTTGGATCTTGTGTGCCAGAATTTATAGCTATAACTTGCCACTACTGGAAAAAAATATTTCACTGAAAAGCTTGAAAAGGGTTTTTTGGATTTAGCAAAGCAAAGAGTATATTGCACAGCTAACCACTAATTAATTCGTTTTGGTGAAGTATCTCTGAAATGTCATTGTGGATAAGTGATTGATTGAATCAATATCACTTCCAGGACAATTCAAAATCCCTTCTTTTCCTTTCTTTTTGATATAATAAAAGCGTTGGAGTCCTATCAATAGTTGGATTAACTAAGTTAATTACTAGATGGTTTGCCCGCTTATAAAGAAATTATTAGGTGCTCGTGTGTTGTCCCAATTTCCAATAAATAACGGAGAGAATAGAGAGTTTTAAATCGGTTGTAATGTTAAACAATTTTTTTTGCATTTCTCTCATAACTGGAATTCATGACTCCTGAAATGTTTTTCTTGTGATTATATCTTTGATTTAATTTTTTTTATATATTGTTTTTGATTACTTTATTATATTTTTCTGCTGCGAATCTTTTCTTATATTACGCTTAAATCACGCTTACAAATAGCGTTACCATTTACAAATCGGTTAAATTATGCTTTTTGAGCCGAAGCTCGGAAAACATTGTAGACGTGACGTGCTTTATTTGCTTAAAAGGAGATTGAATATACAGGTCAACTGTTGACCACTAGTTGCGGTCACACCTTTCACTGGGTTTGCTTTAACACCAAAGTATCTAACCGCGAGCGTTGGTCCCGTGTGTAAATCTTCCTTGCAGACGTCACTGCTCAATTTAACGGTTAACACCGACACCCATCAGTCCACGCAAAGTTTACCTGACGCTGCTATGCCACGCACTCGTAATCAGCAAAGACTGGATGAGCAAGAGAGCGACAGCATGGCTCAAGAAAAACCAAATGCTGGAGCCTCAGTGCCTTTAAATGCGTCTCAACAAGTGTTGATTGATGCCATAACTGTGTCGTCAGCTGCGAGACAAACTGAGATGTTGGCAGCAGTTTTTCAAAGCAGCATTCAAGGCATGGTGACAGCCTTATCAAATAGCCTCAGGCTTGACACTCCAGCGGTGCCCCTTTCGAGTGAAGTACCGCTTCAATTGCCTAGGAGTCCAATTGGTCAAACGAGGATCTCTCCTACAGACTCCGTTATTCGGCTGGATAGAGTTAGCCAAATAATAGGCAGTTGGAAACTTAAGTTTTCAGGAAGATCTGGTTTGAGCGTCGAAGATTTCCTTTATCGGGTGGAAGCCTTGACAAACCAGTCCTTGAAGGAAATTTTCGCTCTATTGATGAGCCATATAAGCACCTTATTTGAAGGCTGTGCCAGTGACTGGTATTGGCGTTAACATAGGAGAATGGCCCATGTCGCTGGGCTGCCTTATGCGATGCATTGCGTACGCAGTTTAAAGAAGAACGCTCTGATGTAAGCATTAGAGCAGAAATACATCGGAGGAAGCAAAAAAGAAGGCGAATCTTTTGATGAGTTTTACGAAAGCGTAGTTTTGCTCTCCGATAAACTCTCTGTGCCATTATCAGATTCAGCGTTACTGGAATCGATTCGATCGAATCTATAACCGGAGATACAGCATGAGGTTGCTATATCAAGTGATAAGCACTGTTCCTCAGCTTCGACATGTAATTCGCAGCAGAGAAGCCTTTATGCAAACTGTAAAGCCTGGGTTACGAGAGCCTCGGCCGGCTCCGCGCCGTCTGGTGCATGAAGTGGCAGTGGCAGCCGAAAGTGAGTCAGAGGAAGACGAAGCGGAGTTAGCAGCAGTTAACATATCCTGCTAGAATTGTGGTAAAGTTGGCCACCGCTACCAAGATTGTATGACCAAACGTAAAGTTTTCTGCTACGGTTGTGGCAAAGCAGACACTTATCGGCCATCTTGTCCTCAGTGTTGCACTCCAAAAACGGGCCAGCGCGTGCACCTTGGAAAGGAGACACGCAAACCGGCACGATTTCGAGGTCGACCAACACCGAATAACTGAGTGTTCTACTCAAACTCCACCTGAATATACTAATTTACCTGACATGTCCTTATCACAGCCCATTACTACGTCCACTAATTTTTCTTCCTCTAAAACGGTATCTCGTTCGACTCAGCGCCTTAATACCTATTATGATATAATTCAGATTGAAAACAATCTGGCAGGGCTCGGGCGCTTGATGCAAGGCCGTACGCTAGAGTCTCTGTATTAGGTCGATCAGTATCCGGTCTCATGGATACTGGTGCGTCAATCAGCTGCATTGGCGGAAGGTTAGCGGCTGATATCTTAAAGGAAGAAATCCATTTCAATCCTATAACTCCGAACGTTCAGACGGCGGATGGCAAGTCCCAAGAAATTCTGGGAAACTCCACACCTCCATTGAGTATAACGGAGATACCAAACCGTTCACGTTCTTTATTGTGCCTTCACTGAAGTAATCGCTTTATTTAGGAATCCGACTTCTGGACCAAATTTCAGTTATTGCCTCAAGGTTTAGGGACAGATGGTGAAAATGAGCACCTTGCAAAAATTGACCGCAACGTGTTCAGTTTGCTAACCGAAAATCACCTTCTTGGACAGAACCCGAAAAGGCTTAGGAAGGACCACTCTGCTGTTCCACTCGATCGATGGTGGCGATGCTGCTCAGGCTAGAGCCCCTTTCAGTGTCACCTGCGATTGAACAGATGATGTTTGAAGAACTCGATCGAATGCTGGATTTAGGAGTTATAGAGGAGTCCGATTGCTCGTGGTCTTCTCCAGATAAATCGGGAGAAGTCGAAGAAAATCCGTCTATGTCTAGATAGCCGAAAAGTAAATAATATTACGAGCAAGGATGCATATCCGATGCCAATTATTCATGGTCTCTTGAGTCGTCTCCCAAAAGCCGAATATATAACAAGCCTGGACTTAAAAGATGCCTATTGGCAAATTCCTCTCGATCCTTCGTCAAGGGATAAAACGGCGTTCTCAGTACCTGGTAGGCCACTCTACCAATTTACAGTAATGCCTTTTGGCCTCACCAATGCTCCTTCGACCATGTCCAAGCTAATGGACCGTACAATTCCTGCTTACTTAAAGCATGAAGTGTTTATTTACCTTGACGATCTTCTGATAGTTTCGGACACGTTTGATCGGCATCTGGCGGTTCTAAAGGACATCTGTTTAGAGAACGCTGGTCTTACTATCAACGTTAAAAAAAGCAAATTTTGCATGCGAGAGGTAGGGTACTTAGGGCATATTATTGGAAACGGCACCATTGCCATGGATCCCGATAAAATATCGGCAATTATGGAATATCCACCGCCACGGTCCGTTAAACAACTACGCAGATTCCTTGGCATGACTGGGTGGTACCAAAAGTTTATTAAAAACTATGCTTCCCTTGCTACACCCTTAACGGATGCTCTGAAGGGAAAACAAAAGTTCCTATGGTCTGAAGTAGCCAACGAAGCGTTCAATGAGCTAAAGCAGGCGATGATTACTGCACCAGTGTTGCACACACCTGATTTTTCGCGTTCCTTTTATATACACTGTGATGCAAGTCATACTGGTGTTGGCGGCGTGCTGATGCAGTTGACTGATACTGGGGAGGAAGTTTCGATTTCTATATGTCGCAGAGAAACTTAACCCGTGTCAGCGTAACTACTCAGTAACCGAAAAGGAATGTCTGGCAGCTATTTTGTGCATCCAGAAATTCCCAGGTTATGTCGAAGGACAGTCGTTCACGGTCATAACCGATCACGCGTCCTTTAAAGTGGCTTTGGCGTCCCAATCGGACCTAGTAGTCGATTGGCTAGGTGGGGCCTTGAAACTACAAGGATATGATTTTCAGATTCAACATCGAAAAGGCCAACAGAATATTGTGCCTGATGCTCTGTCCCGTCTTCACTGAGGATCTTTCCGCAATTCTGACCATGGCATGGGTGTTGACTCTGCAGTTGCCTCTAATTTCACTACAAGAGAATAAACTCTTAAAGAAGAGGTCCAACGGAGCTTGTCTATTTTTTCCGAAATTAAAGTGCTATTGATGGGTTTATTTTTCGACGAGCCGAACATGCGTCAAAAGAACAATTAGCGGATGACACTATTTGGAAGCTGTGGATTCCTACGGAACTCGTTCCTGTCGTTTTGCACAGGGCACATACAGATAATTTAGCGGCACATGGCGGGATTAATAAAACATTAGAACGTATCCGTCGAAATTATTTCTGGCCGGAACTTAGTGGCAGATGTGAGAAGGTACGTGAATCAGTGAAATTTGTAGAAGCACGAAACATCCGAACCAAACTCTCAGGGCCACCAATATTCAAACAAAAGAGAGCCATAGGTTTTTTCAAAACTTTATGTGGATTACCTGGGACCATATCCACGCTCTAAAACCGGTAATATTGGTATTTTTATTGTCCCTGACCACTTCACCAAATCCCTCTGTTCCTAAAAGCCGTGAAAAGTTTTCCGTCGATGCAATTTTGCCATATATAGAGGAGGAGCTGTTTCATTGTTTTGGGATACCGGAAACAGTTGTTTCGACAATGGGGTACAATTTAATCGCATGTCTTTACTACTTTATTACAAAAATATGGCGTTCATCATGCCTACACGGCATCTTTTATGCTCCTCAAGGAAATGCCTGAACGGGTGAATAGATCGGGTGCTAGCCGCCATCAAGGCGCAAGGCTAATAAGCCTAACTAAAATAATCTGAGATGCAAATCTAAGTCAGATTTTGTTGCGCACTTCGATCGCTTTCATCACACGGCGGTGAATAATACTCCTTATCGTTTGGTGTTTGGGCAGCATATGCTGACCAACGGTTCTCAATATGAGTTGTTACGGCGATTGAACTGTTTAGAAGATCGGTCGATATCTTTTAATCGGGAAGATTCCACGAATATTATGCGAGATAAGGCTGCACGTAGTATGCAAAAGCAGCATACGCGCAACGAAAGAGCATATAACATGCGCAGTCGAGAGATACCGTTCGTGGAAGGTCAAGAAATTTTCCGTCGAAATTTTTAGCAAAGTAATTTTGCAAAAAGGTTTCTTGTGCCAATTAGCTCCATCGTTCATAAAAGCTCGCATAAGAAAGAAGTTTGGATCCATTTATTATGAAGTCGAGGACATGAAAGGAAATTTTATTGGGAAATTTCACGCCAAGGATCTTAAGCAATAACAACCAGCTCCAAGCGTGTATCATCCTTGTTGACTTCCACCAAGTCTGATTTTATCGGGGAGGTTGAAGTGCGCTGGCCACTGGTTGTTTTCGGTTTTTTTTTTGTTTCTTGTAATTCCAGCATTTGAACATAACGTTCCATGGTACTCCCTTTGTAGGTACCATTTAGGTAATCTCTTTAAGTAGGTGCACCGTTTAGGCATTGACATCTTGACCGAGCTTTTGGGGATCAGCCGAGCGCAATCAGAATGCATCAGTGGGTAGTGTTTGCTTCGTTAAGTAGATCGATCTATCGGGTAATATGTGTCGGTTCGTTCTTTCACTGGAGCTGCCGAAGAACACAGACGTGTTTGCTATTTTTGTCCACTGGTGCCAACCACGAGGAGGGATTTTCATTATTATTAAATATAATAATATTTAATATATCCCAGCAATATTAAGTGAAAGTATTGCAGAAAACAAGCCTATAACAAAATTCTAATTGGTGAATTTTACCCATTGTTTAAGATTGCCGAGATTTTGACGATTAAGGTAACCTCGTGGAGTGGGCTGGAAAAAAAAAAAAAAAAGTTCCCTGGATAACTGGTGCCAGATTCAGGTAAATTTGGAAGAATAAATAATTCTCTTGCAGAATCTAATAAATAATATATTTTTTCAGATTCTGGCACCTTATGCTACCCAAAGTTTGGACCACCTCATTCTTCAAGCGGATTCGTCCATAGGGAGCCCTAGAGTGGCCTGATGGGAAGCGCATGAAACTAAAATATCACAGTGAATGCCCTAAACAATTTAATGAAAACTAAAAATATCACAGTGAATGCCCTAAACAATTGAATGAAAACTGAAATATCACAGTGAATGCTCTAAATAAGTTAATGGAAACTAAACATCACAGTGATAGCCTAAAATAAGATAATGAAAACTAAAATATCACAGTGATTGCCCTACCTAAGTTAATGAAAACTAAAATATCACAGTGATTGCCCTAAATAAGTAAGTGAAGCCAAAATACTTCAGTGATTGCCTTAAATAAGTTAATGAAAATTAAAATAGCACAGTGATTGGGCTTTAAATAAAGATAATATGAAAACTATAATATCACAGTGACTGCTTTAAAAGTACTAAAAACCATAATATCACCGTGATTGCCTGAAATAAGTTAATGGACTAATACTATCACAGTGATTGCTGTAAAGAAGATTATACAAACTATGGGATCACAGTGATTATCCTAACTAAAATATTTTTTTAGTAATTCTAAATTAAAAGCTCTAAAAATTAGTTGTTAAATAATAGAGTCAATGGTGCGAATAAATACATCTATATAAATATCGCGAGTTATTAATAATTTTTGTTTTCATTTTTTTTCTCTGCCTATCTGCAA
>JAEIFQ010000602.1:0-49499 GCA_018904025.1 Zaprionus vittiger | reverse complement strand
GTTTTTCTTCGAAATTTTCCACAATTTTCATCGCAAAGACTTTTCGAAGGACATTTTATACTACTTATGACTAGCTTTATCAATTTAAGTCAAAATATCAAAATTAGAACTTTTGAAAAATTTTGAAAATAATGTAAGGGGGGTGCTTCGAAAAATTCAAATTCAAATTTACACCTAAATTAAGGGTTTTTCTTCGATATTTTCCACAATTTTCATCGCAAAGACTTTTCGAAGGACATTTTATACTACTTATGACTACCTCTATCAATTAAAGTCAAAATATCAAAATTCTAAATTTTGAAAAATTTTGAAAATGTTGTAAGGGGGGTGCTTTATCACAACTTTACACCTAAATTAAGGGTTTTTCTTCGATATTTTCCACAATTTTCACCGCAAAGACTTTTCGACGGACATTTTATACTACTTATGACTACCTCTATCAATTTAAGTCAAAATATCAAAATTCGAACTTTTGAAAAATTTTGAAAATGTTGTAAGGGGGGTGCTTCGAAAAATTCAAATTCAAATTTACACCTAAATTAAGGGTTTTTCTTCGATATTTTCCGCAATTTGCATCGCAAAGACTTTCGAAGGACATTTTATACTACTTATGACTACCTCTATCAATTAAAGTCAAAATATCAAAATTCTAAATTTTGAAAAATTTGGAAAATGTTGTAAGGGGGGTGCTTTATCACAACTTTACACCTAAATTAAGGGTTTTTCTTCGATATTTTCCACAATTTTCACCGCAAAGACTTTTCGACGGACATTTTATACTACTTATGACTACCTCTATCAATTTAAGTCAAAATATCAAAATTCGAACTTTTGAAAAATTTTGAAAATGTTGTAAGGGGGGTGCTTCGAAAAATTCAAATTCAAATTTACACCTAAATTAAGGGTTTTTCTTCGAAATTTTCCACAATTTTCATCGCAAAGACTTTTCGAAGGACATTTTATACTACTTATGACTACCTCTATCAATTTAAGTCAAAATATCAAAATTCGAACTTTTGAAAAATTTTAAAAATGTTGTAAGGGGGGTGCTTCGAAAAATTCAAATTCAAATTTACACCTAAATTAAGGGTTTTTCTTCGATATTTTCCACAATTTTCATCGCGAAGATTTTTCGAAGGACATTTTATGACTACCTCTATCAATTAAAGTCAAAATATCAAAATTCTAAATTTTGAAAAATTTTGAAAATGTTGTAAGGGGGTGCTTTATCACAAATTTACACCTAAATTTAGGGTTTTTCTTCGATATTTTCCACAATTTTCATCGCAAATATACTACTTATGACTAGCTTTATCAATTTAAGTCAAAATATCAAAATTCTAACTTTTGAAAAATTTTGAAAATGTTGTAAGGGGGGTGCTTTTTCACAAATTTACACCTAAATTAAGGGTTTTTCTTCGATATTTTCCACAATTTTCATCGCAAAGACTTTTCGAAGGACATTTTATACTACTTATGACTAGCTTTATCAATTTAAGTCAAAATATCAAAATTCTAACTTTTGAAAAATTTTGAAAATGTTGTAAGGGGGGTGCTTTTTCACAAATTTACACCTAAATTAAGGGTTTTTCTTCGATATTTTCCACAATTTTCATCGCAAAGACTTTTCGAAGGACATTTTATACTACTTATGACTAGCTTTATCAATTTAAGTCAATATATCAAAATTCTAAATTTTGAAAAATTTTGAAAATTTTGGTAAGGGGGTGCTTCGAAAAATTCAAATTCAAATTTACACCTAAATTAAGGGTTTTTCTTCGATATTTTCCACAATTTTCATCGCAAAGACTTTTCGAAGGACATTTTATACTACTTATGACTACCTCTATAAATTTAAGTCAAAATATCAAAATTCTAAATTTTGAAAAATTTTGAAAGTGTTGTAAGGGGGGTGCTTTATCACAAATTTACACCTAAATTTAGGGTGTTTCTTCGATATTTTCCACAATTTTCATCGCAAAGACTTTTCGAATTACATTTCATACTACTTATGACTAGCTTTATCAATTTAAGTCAAAATATCAAAATTCTAACTTTTAAAAAATTTTGAAAATGTTGTAAGGGGGGTGCTTCGAAAAATTCAAATTCAAATTTACACCTAAATTAAGGGTTTTTCTTCGATATTTTCCACAATTTTCATCGCAAAGACTTTTCGAACGACATTTTATACTACTTATGACTACCTCTATCAATTTAAGTCAAAATATCAAAATTCTAAATTTTGAAAATGTTGTAAGGGGGGTGCTTTATCACAAATTTACACCTAAATTAAGGGTTTTTCTTCGATATTTTCCACAATTTTCATCGCAAAGACTTTTCGAACGACATTTTATACTACTTATGACTACCTCTATCAATTTAAGTCAAAATATCAAAATTCTAAATTTTGAAAATGTTGTAAGGGGGGTGCTTTATCACAAATTTACACCTAAATTAAGGGTTTTTCTTCGATATTTTCCACAATTTTCACCGCAAAGACTTTTCGACGAACATTTTATGCTACTTATGACTAGCTTTATCAATTTAAGTCAAAATATCAAAATTCTAAATTTTGAAAAATTTTGAAAATGTTGTAAGGGGGGTGCTTTGAAAAATTCAAATTCAAATTTACACCTAAATTAAGGGTTTTTCTTCGATATTTTTCACAATTTTCATCGCGAAGACTTTTCGAAGGACATTTTATACTACTTATGACTACCTCTATCAATTAAAGTCAAAATATCAAAATTCTAAATTTTGAAAAATTTTGAAAATGTTGTAAGGGGGGTGCTTTATCACAAATTTACACCTAAATTTAGGGTTTTTCTTCGATATTTTCCACAATTTTCATCGCAAAGACTTTTCGAAGGACATTTTATACTACTTGAGACTAGCTTTATCAATTTAAGTCAAAATATCAAAATTCTAAATTTTGAAAAATTTTGAAAATGTTGTAAGGGGGGTGCTTTTTCACAAATTTACACCTAAATTAAGGGTTTTTCTTCGATATTTTCCACAATTTTCATCGCAAAGACTTTTCGAAGGACATTTTATACTTATGACTCCCTCTATCAATTTAAGTCAAAATATCAAAATTCTAAATTTTGAAAAATTTTGAAAATGTTGTGCTTCGAAAAATTCAAATTCAAATTTACACCTAAATTAAGGGTTTTTCTTCGATATTTTCCACAATTTTCATCGCAAAGACTTTTCGAAGGACATTTTATACTACTTATGACTAGCTTTATCAATTAAAGTCAAAATATCGAAATTCTAAATTTTGAAAAATTTTGAAAATGTTGTAAGGGGGGTGCTTCGAAAAATTCAAATTCAAATTTACACCTAAATTAAGGGTTTTTCTTCGATATTTTCCACAATTTTCATCGCAAAGACTTTTCGAAGGACATTTTATACTACTTATGACTACCTCTATCAATTTAAGTCAAAATATCAAAATTCTAAATTTTGAAAAATTTTGAAAATGTTGTAAGGGGGTGCTTTAATCACAAATTTACACCTAAATTAAGGGTTTTTCTTCGATATTTTCCACAATTTTCATCGCAAAGACTTTTCGAAGGACATTTTATACTACTTATGACTAGCTTTATCAATTTAAGTCAAAATATCAAAATTCTAACTTTTGAAAAATTTTGAAAATGTTGTAAGGGGGTGCTTTAAAATTCAAATCAAATTTACACCTAAATTAAGGGTTTTTCTTCGATATTTTCCACAATTTTCATCGCAAAGACTTTTCGAAGGACATTTTATACTACTTATGACTCCCTCTATCAATTTAAGTCAAAATATCAAAATTCTAAATTTTGAAAAATTTTGAAAATGTTGTAAGGGGGGTGCTTCGAAAAATTCAAATTCAAATTTACACCTAAATTAAGGGTTTTTCTTCGATATTTTCCACAATTTTCATCGCAAAGACTTTTCGAAGGACATTTTATACTACTTATGACTAGCTTTATCAATTTAAGTCAAAATATCGAAATTCTAAATTTTGAAAAATTTTGAAAATGTTGTAAGGGGGGTGCTTCGAAAAATTCAAATTCAAATTTACACCTAAATTAAGGGTTTTTCTTCGATATTTTCCACAATTTTCATCGCAAAGACTTTTCGAAGGACATTTTATACTACTTATGACTACCTCTATCAATTTAAGTCAAAATATCAAAATTCGAACTTTTGAAAAATTTTGAAAATGTTGTAAGGGGGGTGCTTCGAAAAATTCAAATTCAAATTTACACCTAAATTAAGGGTTTTTCTTCGATATTTTCCACAATTTTCATCGCAAAGACTTTTCGAAGGACATTTTATACTACTTATGACTACCTCTATCAATTTAAGTCAAAATATCAAAATTCTAACTTTTGAAAAATTTTGAAAATGTTGTAAGGGGGGTGCTTCGAAAAATTCAAATTCAAATTTACACCTAAATTAAGGGTTTTTCTTCGATATTTTCCACAATTTTCACCGCAAAGACTTTTCGACGAACATTTTATACTACTTATGACTAGCTTTATCAATTTAAGTCAAAATATCAAAATTCTAAATTTTGAAAAATTTTGAAAATGTTGTAAGGGGGGTGCTTTGAAAAATTCAAATTCAAATTTACACCTAAATTAAGGGTTTTTCTTCGATATTTTCCACAATTTTCATCGCAAAGACTTTTCGAAGGACATTTTATACTACTTATGACTACCTCTATCAATTAAAGTCAAAATATCAAAATTCTAAATTTTGAAAAATTTTGAAAATGTTGTAAGGGGGGTGCTTTATCACAAATTTACACCTAAATTTAGGGTTTTTCTTCGATATTTTCCACAATTTTCATCGCAAAGACTTTTCGAAGGACATTTTATACTACTTATGACTAGCTTTATCAATTTAAGTCAAAATATCAAAATTCTAAATTTTGAAAAATTTTGAAAATGTTGTAAGGGGGGTGCTTTGAAAAATTCAAATTCAAATTTACACCTAAATTAAGGGTTTTTCTTCGATATTTTCCACAATTTTCATCGCAAAGACTTTTCGAAGGACATTTTATACTACTTATGACTAGCTTTATCAATTTAAGTCAAAATATCAAAATTCTAAATTTTGAAAAATTTTGAAAATGTTGTAAGGGGGGTGCTTTGAAAAATTCAAATTCAAATTTACACCTAAATTAAGGGTTTTTCTTCGATATTTTCCACAATTTTCATCGCAAAGACTTTTCGAAGGACATTTTATACTACTTATGACTAGCTTTATCAATTTAAGTCAAAATATCAAAATTCTAAATTTTGAAAAATTTTGAAAATGTTGTAAGGGGGGTGCTTTGAAAAATTCAAATTCAAATTTACACCTAAATTAAGGGTTTTTCTTCGATATTTTCCACAATTTTCATCGCAAAGACTTTTCGAAGGACATTTTATACTACTTATGACTAGCTTTATCAATTTAAGTCAAAATATCAAAATTCTAAATTTTGAAAAATTTTGAAAATGTTGTAAGGGGGGTGCTTCGAAAAATTCAAATTCAAATTTACACCTAAATTAAGGGTTTTTCTTCGATATTTTCCACAATTTTCATCGCAAAGACTTTTCGAAGGACATTTTATACTACTTATGACTAGCTTTATCAATTAAAGTCAAAATATCAAAATTCTAAATTTTGAAAAATTTTGAAAATGTTGTAAGGGGGGTGCTTCGAAAAATTCAAATTCAAATTTACACCTAAATTAAGGGTTTTTCTTCGATATTTTCCACAATTTTCACCGCAAAGACTTTTCGACGGACATTTTATACTACTTATGACTAACTCTATCAATTTAAGTCAAAATATCAAAATTCTAAATTTTGAAAAATTTTGAAAATGTTGTAAGGGGGGTGCTTCGAAAAATTCAAATTCAAATTTACACCTAAATTAAGGGTTTTTCTTCGATATTTTCCACAATTTTCATCGCAAAGACTTTTCGAAGGACATTTTATACTACTTATGACTACCTCTATCAATTTAAGTCAAAATATCAAAATTCTAAATTTTGAAAAATTTTGAAAATGTTGTAAGGGGGGTGCTTCGAAAAATTCAAATTCAAATTTACACCTAAATTAAGGGTTTTTCTTCGATATTTTCCACAATTTTCACCGCAAAGACTTTTCGACGGACATTTTATACTACTTATGACTACCTTTATCAATTTAAGTCAAAATATCAAAATTCTAACTTTTGAAAAATTTTGAAAATGTTGTAAGGGGGGTGCTTCGAAAAATTCAAATTCAAATTTACACCTAAATTAAGGGTTTTTCTTCGATATTTTCCACAATTTTCATCGCAAAGACTTTTCGAAGGACATTTTATACTACTTATGACTACCTTTATCAATTTAAGTCAAAATATCAAAATTCGAACTTTTGAAAAATTTTGAAAATGTTGTAAGGGGGGTGCTTCGAAAAATTCAAATTCAAATTTACACCTAAATTAAGGGTTTTTCTTCGATATTTTCCACAATTTTCATCGCAAAGACTTTTCGAAGGACATTTTATACTACTTATGACTAGCTTTATCAATTAAAGTCAAAATATCAAAATTCTAAATTTTGAAAAATTTTGAAAATGTTGTAAGGGGGGTGCTTTGAAAAATTCAAATTTACACCTAAATTAAGGGTTTTTCTTCGATATTTTCCACAATTTTCATCGCAAAGACTTTTCGAAGGACATTTTATACTACTTATGACTAGCTTTATCAATTTAAGTCAAAATATCAAAATTCTAACTTTTGAAAAATTTTGAAAATGTTGTAAGGGGGGTGCTTTATCACAAATTTACACCTAAATTAAGGGTTTTTCTTCGATATTTTCCACAATTTTCATCGCAAAGACTTTTCGAAGGACATTTTATACTACTTATGACTAGCTTTATCAATTTAAGTCAAAATATCAAAATTCTAACTTTTGAAAAATTTTGAAAATGTTGTAAGGGGGGGGTTCGAAAAATTCAAATTCAAATTTACACCTAAATTAAGGGTTTTTCTTCGATATTTTCCACAATTTTCATCGCAAAGACTTTTCGAAGGACATTTTATACTACTTATGACTAGCTTTATCAATTTAAGTCAAAATATCAAAATTCTAAATTTTGAAAAATTTTGAAAATTTTGGTAAGGGGGTGCTTCGAAAAATTCAAATTCAAATTTACACCTAAATTAAGGGTTTTTCTTCGATATTTTCCACAATTTTCATCGCAAAGACTTTTCGAAGGACATTTTATACTACTTATGACTACCTCTATAAATTTAAGTCAAAATATCAAAATTCTAAATTTTGAAAAATTTTGAAAATGTTGTAAGGGGGGTGCTTTGAAAAATTCAAACAAATTTACACCTAAATTTAGGGTTTTTCTTCGATATTTTCCACAATTTTCATCGCAAAGACTTTTCGAAGGACATTTTATACTACTTATGACTAGCTTTATCAATTTAAGTCAAAATATCAAAATTCTAACTTTTAAAAAATTTTGAAAATGTTGTAAGGGGGGTGCTTCGAAAAATTCAAATTCAAATTTACACCTAAATTAAGGGTTTTTCTTCGATATTTTCCACAATTTTCATCGCAAAGACTTTTCGAAGGACATTTTATACTACTTATGACTACCTCTATCAATTTAAGTCAAAATATCAAAATTCTAAATTTTGAAAAATTTTGAAAATGTTGTAAGGGGGGTGCTTTGAAAAATTCAAATTTAAATTTACACCTAAATTAAGGGTTTTTCTTCGATATTTTCCACAATTTTCATCGCAAAGACTTTTCGAAGGACATTTTATACTACTTATGACTACCTCTATCAATTTAAGTCAAAATATCAAAATTCTAAATTTTGAAAATGTTGTAAGGGGGGTGCTTTATCACAAATTTACACCTAAATTAAGGGTTTTTCTTCGATATTTTCCACAATTTTCACCGCAAAGACTTTTCGACGAACATTTTATACTACTTATGACTAGCTTTATCAATTTAAGTCAAAATATCAAAATTCTAAATTTTGAAAAATTTTGAAAATGTTGTAAGGGGGGTGCTTTGAAAAATTCAAATTCAAATTTACACCTAAATTAAGGGTTTTTCTTCGATATTTTCCACAATTTTCATCGCAAAGACTTTTCGAAGGACATTTTATACTACTTATGACTACCTCTATCAATTTAAGTCAAAATATCAAAATTCTAAATTTTGAAAAATTTTGAAAATGTTGTAAGGGGGGTGCTTTATCACAAATTTACACCTAAATTAAGGGTTTTTCTTCGATATTTTCCACAATTTTCATCGCAAAGACTTTTCGAAGGACATTTTATACTACTTATGACTAGCTTTATCAATTTAAGTCAAAATATCAAAATTCTAAATTTTGAAAAATTTTGAAAATGTTGTAAGGGGGGTGCTTTGAAAAATTCAAATTCAAATTTACACCTAAATTAAGGGTTTTTCTTCGATATTTTCCACAATTTTCATCGCAAAGACTTTTCGAAGGACATTTTATACTACTTATGACTCCCTCTATCAATTTAAGTCAAAATATCAAAATTCTAAATTTTGAAAAATTTTGAAAATGTTGTAAGGGGGGTGCTTCGAAAAATTCAAATTCAAATTTACACCTAAATTAAGGGTTTTTCTTCGATATTTTCCACAATTTTCACCGCAAAGACTTTTCGAAGGACATTTTATACTACTTATGACTAGCTTTATCAATTTAAGTCAAAATATCGAAATTCTAAATTTTGAAAAATTTTGAAAATGTTGTAAGGGGGGTGCTTCGAAAAATTCAAATTCAAATTTACACCTAAATTAAGGGTTTTTCTTCGATATTTTCCACAATTTTCATCGCAAAGACTTTTCGAAGGACATTTTATACTACTTATGACTACCTCTATCAATTAAAGTCAAAATATCAAAATTCTAAATTTTGAAAAATTTTGAAAATGTTGTAAGGGGGGTGCTTTATCACAAATTTACACCTAAATTTAGGGTTTTTCTTCGATATTTTCCACAATTTTCATCGCAAAGACTTTTCGAAGGACATTTTATACTACTTATGACTAGCTTTATCAATTTAAGTCAAAATATCAAAATTCTAACTTTTGAAAAATTTTGAAAATGTTGTAAGGGGGGTGCTTTTTCACAAATTTACACCTAAATTAAGGGTTTTTCTTCGATATTTTCCACAATTTTCATCGCAAAGACTTTTCGAAGGACATTTTATACTTATGACTCCCTCTATCAATTTAAGTCAAAATATCAAAATTCTAAATTTTGAAAAATTTTGAAAATGTTGTAAGGGGGGTGCTTCGAAAAATTCAAATTCAAATTTACACCTAAATTAAGGGTTTTTCTTCGATATTTTCCACAATTTTCATCGCAAAGACTTTTCGAAGGACATTTTATACTACTTATGACTAGCTTTATCAATTTAAGTCAAAATATCAAAATTCTAAATTTTGAAAAATTTTGAAAATGTTGTAAGGGGGGTGCTTCGAAAAATTCAAATTCAAATTTACACCTAAATTAAGGGTTTTTCTTCGATATTTTCCACAATTTTCATCGCAAAGACTTTTCGAAGGACATTTTATACTACTTATGACTACCTCTATCAATTTAAGTCAAAATATCAAAATTCTAAATTTTGAAAAATTTTGAAAATGTTGTAAGGGGGGTGCTTCGAAAAATTCAAATTCAAATTTACACCTAAATTAAGGGTTTTTCTTCGATATTTTCCACAATTTTCATCGCAAAGACTTTTCGAAGGACATTTTATACTACTTATGACTAGCTTTATCAATTTAAGTCAAAATATCAAAATTCGAACTTTTGAAAAATTTTGAAAATGTTGTAAGGGGGGTGCTTCGAAAAATTCAAATTCAAATTTACACCTAAATTAAGGGTTTTTCTTCGATATTTTCCACAATTTTCATCGCAAAGACTTTTCGAAGGACATTTTATACTACTTATGACTACCTCTATCAATTTAAGTCAAAATATCAAAATTCTAAATTTTGAAAAATTTTGAAAATGTTGTAAGGGGGGTGCTTTAAAAATTCAAATCAAATTTACACCTAAATTAAGGGTTTTTCTTCGATATTTTCCACAATTTTCACCGCAAAGACTTTTCGAAGGACATTTTATACTACTTATGACTAGCTTTATCAATTTAAGTCAAAATATCAAAATTCTAAATTTTGAAAAATTTTGAAAATGTTGTAAGGGGGGTGCTTCGAAAAATTCAAATTCAAATTTACACCTAAATTAAGGGTTTTTCTTCGATATTTTCCACAATTTTCATCGCAAAGACTTTTCGAAGGACATTTTATACTACTTATGACTAGCTTTATCAATTTAAGTCAAAATATCAAAATTCGAACTTTTGAAAAATTTTGAAAATGTTGTAAGGGGGGTGCTTCGAAAAATTCAAATTCAAATTTACACCTAAATTAAGGGTTTTTCTTCGATATTTTCCACAATTTTCATCGCAAAGACTTTTCGAAGGACATTTTATACTACTTATGACTACCTCTATCAATTAAAGTCAAAATATCAAAATTCTAAATTTTGAAAAATTTTGAAAATGTTGTAAGGGGGGTGCTTTATCACAAATTTACACCTAAATTAAGGGTTTTTCTTCGATATTTTCCACAATTTTCACCGCAAAGACTTTTCGACGGACATTTTATACTACTTATGACTAGCTTTATCAATTTAAGTCAAAATATCAAAATTCGAACTTTTGAAAAATTTTGAAAATGTTGTAAGGGGGGTGCTTCGAAAAATTCAAATTCAAATTTACACCTAAATTAAGGGTTTTTCTTCGATATTTTCCACAATTTTCATCGCAAAGACTTTTCGAAGGACATTTTATACTACTTATGACTACCTCTATCAATTTAAGTCAAAATATCAAAATTCTAACTTTTGAAAAATTTTGAAAATGTTGTAAGGGGGGTGCTTCGAAAAATTCAAATTCAAATTTACACCTAAATTAAGGGTTTTTCTTCGATATTTTCCACAATTTTCATCGCAAAGACTTTTCGAAGGACATTTTATGACTACTTAGACTACTTTATCAATTTAAGTCAAAATATCAAAATTCTAAATTTTGAAAAATTTTGAAAATGTTGTAAGGGGGGTGCTTTGAAAAATTCAAATTCAAATTTACACCTAAATTAAGGGTTTTTCTTCGATATTTTCCACAATTTTCATCGCAAAGACTTTTCGAAGGACATTTTATACTACTTATGACTAGCTTTATCAATTTAAGTCAAAATATCAAAATTCTAACTTTTGAAAAATTTTGAAAATGTTGTAAGGGGGGTGCTTTAAAAATTCAAATTCAAATTTACACCTAAATTAAGGGTTTTTCTTCGATATTTTCCACAATTTTCATCGCAAAGACTTTTCGAAGGACATTTTATACTACTTATGACTAGCTTTATCAATTTAAGTCAAAATATCAAAATTCTAACTTTTGAAAAATTTTGAAAATGTTGTAAGGGGGGTGCTTTGAAAAATTCAAATTTACACTTAAATTAAGGGTTTATCTTCGATATTTTCCACAATTTTCATCGCAAAGACTTTTCGAAGGACATTTTATACTACTTATGACTAGCTTTATCAATTTAAGTCAAAATATCAAAATTCTAAATTTTGAAAAATTTTGAAAATGTTGTAAGGGGGGTGCTTCGAAAAATTCAAATTCAAATTTACACCTAAATTAAGGGTTTTTCTTCGATATTTTCCACAATTTTCATCGCAAAGACTTTTCGAAGGACATTTTATACTACTTATGACTAGCTTTATCAATTTAAGTCAAAATATCAAAATTCTAAATTTTGAAAAATTTTGAAAATGTTGTAAGGGGGGTGCTTCGAAAAATTCAAATTCAAATTTACACCTAAATTAAGGGTTTTTCTTCGATATTTTCCACAATTTTCATCGCGAAGACTTTTCGAAGGACATTTTATACTACTTATGACTACCTCTATCAATTAAAGTCAAAATATCAAAATTCTAAATTTTGAAAAATTTTGAAAATGTTGTAAGGGGGGTGCTTTAAAAATCAAACAAATTTACACCTAAATTTAGGGTTTTTCTTCGATATTTTCCACAATTTTCATCGCAAAGACTTTTCGAAGGACATTTTATACTACTTGAGACTAGCTTTATCAATTTAAGTCAAAATATCAAAATTCTAAATTTTGAAAAATTTTGAAAATGTTGTAAGGGGGGTGCTTTTTCACAAATTTACACCTAAATTAAGGGTTTTTCTTCGATATTTTCCACAATTTTCATCGCAAAGACTTTTCGAAGGACATTTTATACTTATGACTCCCTCTATCAATTTAAGTCAAAATATCAAAATTCTAAATTTTGAAAAATTTTGAAAATGTTGTAAGGGGGGTGCTTCGAAAAATTCAAATTCAAATTTACACCTAAATTAAGGGTTTTTCTTCGATATTTTCCACAATTTTCATCGCAAAGACTTTTCGAAGGACATTTTATACTACTTATGACTAGCTTTATCAATTTAAGTCAAAATATCGAAATTCTAAATTTTGAAAAATTTTGAAAATGTTGTAAGGGGGGTGCTTCGAAAAATTCAAATTCAAATTTACACCTAAATTAAGGGTTTTTCTTCGATATTTTCCACAATTTTCATCGCAAAGACTTTTCGAAGGACATTTTATACTACTTATGACTACCTCTATCAATTTAAGTCAAAATATCAAAATTCTAAATTTTGAAAAATTTTGAAAATGTTGTAAGGGGGGTGCTTTGAAAAATTCAAATTCAAATTTACACCTAAATTAAGGGTTTTTCTTCGATATTTTCCACAATTTTCATCGCAAAGACTTTTCGAAGGACATTTTATACTACTTATGACTAGCTTTATCAATTTAAGTCAAAATATCAAAATTCTAAATTTTGAAAAATTTTGAAAATGTTGTAAGGGGGGTGCTTCGAAAAATTCAAATTCAAATTTACACCTAAATTAAGGGTTTTTCTTCGATATTTTCCACAATTTTCATCGCAAAGACTTTTCGAAGGACATTTTATACTACTTATGACTAGCTTTATCAATTTAAGTCAAAATATCAAAATTCTAACTTTTGAAAAATTTTGAAAATGTTGTAAGGGGGGTGCTTTGAAAAATTCAAATTCAAATTTACACCTAAATTAAGGGTTTTTCTTCGATATTTTCCACAATTTTCATCGCAAAGACTTTTCGAAGGACATTTTATACTACTTATGACTCCCTCTATCAATTTAAGTCAAAATATCAAAATTCTAAATTTTGAAAAATTTTGAAAATGTTGTAAGGGGGGTGCTTCGAAAAATTCAAATTCAAATTTACACCTAAATTAAGGGTTTTTCTTCGATATTTTCCACAATTTTCATCGCAAAGACTTTTCGAAGGACATTTTATACTACTTATGACTAGCTTTATCAATTTAAGTCAAAATATCGAAATTCTAAATTTTGAAAAATTTTGAAAATGTTGTAAGGGGGGTGCTTCGAAAAATTCAAATTCAAATTTACACCTAAATTAAGGGTTTTTCTTCGATATTTTCCACAATTTTCATCGCAAAGACTTTTCGAAGGACATTTTATACTACTTATGACTCCCTCTATCAATTTAAGTCAAAATATCAAAATTCTAAATTTTGAAAAATTTTGAAAATGTTGTAAGGGGGGTGCTTCGAAAAATTCAAATTCAAATTTACACCTAAATTAAGGGTTTTTCTTCGATATTTTCCACAATTTTCATCGCAAAGACTTTTCGAAGGACATTTTATACTACTTATGACTAGCTTTATCAATTTAAGTCAAAATATCAAAATTCGAACTTTTGAAAAATTTTGAAAATGTTGTAAGGGGGGTGCTTCGAAAAATTCAAATTCAAATTTACACCTAAATTAAGGGTTTTTCTTCGATATTTTCCACAATTTTCATCGCAAAGACTTTTCGAAGGACATTTTATACTACTTATGACTACCTCTATCAATTAAAGTCAAAATATCAAAATTCTAAATTTTGAAAAATTTTGAAAATGTTGTAAGGGGGGTGCTTTATCACAAATTTACACCTAAATTAAGGGTTTTTCTTCGATATTTTCCACAATTTTCACCGCAAAGACTTTTCGACGGACATTTTATACTACTTATGACTAGCTTTATCAATTTAAGTCAAAATATCAAAATTCTAAATTTTGAAAAATTTTGAAAATGTTGTAAGGGGGGTGCTTCGAAAAATTCAAATTCAAATTTACACCTAAATTAAGGGTTTTTCTTCGAAATTTTCCACAATTTTCATCGCAAAGACTTTTCGAAGGACATTTTATACTACTTATGACTAGCTTTATCAATTTAAGTCAAAATATCAAAATTAGAACTTTTGAAAAATTTTGAAAATGTTGTAAGGGGGGTGCTTCGAAAAATTCAAATTCAAATTTACACCTAAATTAAGGGTTTTTCTTCGATATTTTCCACAATTTTCATCGCAAAGACTTTTCGAAGGACATTTTATACTACTTATGACTACCTCTATCAATTAAAGTCAAAATATCAAAATTCTAAATTTTGAAAAATTTTGAAAATGTTGTAAGGGGGGTGCTTTAAAATTCAACAAATTTACACCTAAATTTAGGGTTTTTCTTCGATATTTTCCACAATTTTCATCGCAAAGACTTTTCGAAGGACATTTTATACTACTTATGACTAGCTTTATCAATTTAAGTCAAAATATCAAAATTCTAACTTTTGAAAAATTTTGAAAATGTTGTAAGGGGGGTGCTTTGAAAAATTCAAATTCAAATTTACACCTAAATTAAGGGTTTTTCTTCGATATTTTCCACAATTTTCATCGCAAAGACTTTTCGAAGGACATTTTATACTATTTATGACTCGCTTTATCAATTTAAGTCAAAATATCGAAATTCTAAATTTTGAAAAATTTTGAAAATGTTGTAAGGGGGGTGCTTCGAAAAATTCAAATTCAAATTTACACCTAAATTAAGGGTTTTTCTTCGATATTTTCCACAATTTTCATCGCAAAGACTTTTCGAAGGACATTTTATACTACTTATGACTAGCTTTATCAATTTAAGTCAAAATATCAAAATTCTAAATTTTGAAAAATTTTGAAAATGTTGTAAGGGGGGTGCTTCGAAAAATTCAAATTTAAATTTACACCTAAATTAAGGGTTTTTCTTCGATATTTTCCACAATTTTCATCGCAAAGACTTTTCGAAGGACATTTTATACTACTTATGACTAGCTTTATCAATTTAAGTCAAAATATCGAAATTCTAAATTTTGAAAAATTTTGAAAATGTTGTAAGGGGGGTGCTTCGAAAAATTCAAATTCAAATTTACACCTAAATTAAGGGTTTTTCTTCGATATTTTCCACAATTTTCATCGCAAAGACTTTTCGAAGGACATTTTATACTACTTATGACTAGCTCTATCAATTTAAGTCAAAATATCAAAATTCTAAATTTTGAAAAATTTTGAAAATGTTGTAAGGGGGGTGCTTCGAAAAATTCAAATTCAAATTTACACCTAAATTAAGGGTTTTTCTTCGATATTTTCCACAATTTTCATCGCAAAGACTTTTCGAAGGACATTTTATACTACTTATGACTAGCTTTATCAATTTAAGTCAAAATATCAAAATTCTAAATTTTGAAAAATTTTGAAAATGTTGTAAGGGGGGTGCTTCGAAAAATTCAAATTCAAATTTACACCTAAATTAAGGGTTTTTCTTCGATATTTTCCACAATTTTCATCGCAAAGACTTTTCGAAGGACATTTTATACTACTTATGACTACCTTTATCAATTTAAGTCAAAATATCAAAATTCTAAATTTTGAAAAATTTTGAAAATGTTGTAAGGGGGTGCTTCTAAAAATCAAATCAAATTTACACCTAAATTAAGGGTTTTTCTTCGATATTTTCCACAATTTTCATCGCAAAGACTTTTCGAAGGACATTTTATACTACTTATGACTAGCTTTATCAATTTAAGTCAAAATATCAAAATTCTAAATTTTGAAAAATTTTGAAAATGTTGTAAGGGGGGTGCTTTAAAAATCAACAAATTTACACCTAAATTAAGGGTTTTTCTTCGATATTTTCCACAATTTTCATCGCAAAGACTTTTCGAAGGACATTTTATACTACTTATGACTAGCTTTATCAATTTAAGTCAAAATATCAAAATTCTAAATTTTGAAAAATTTTGAAAATGTTGTAAGGGGGTGCTTCGAAAAATTCAAATTCAAATTTACACCTAAATTAAGGGTTTTTCTTCGATATTTTCCACAATTTTCATCGCAAAGACTTTTCGAAGGACATTTTATACTACTTATGACTCCCTCTATCAATTTAAGTCAAAATATCAAAATTCTAAATTTTGAAAAATTTTGAAAATGTTGTAAGGGGGGTGCTTCGAAAAATTCAAATTCAAATTTACACCTAAATTAAGGGTTTTTCTTCGATATTTTCCACAATTTTCATCGCAAAGACTTTTCGAAGGACATTTTATACTACTTATGACTAGCTTTATCAATTTAAGTCAAAATATCGAAATTCTAAATTTTGAAAAATTTTGAAAATGTTGTAAGGGGGGTGCTTCGAAAAATTCAAATTCAAATTTACACCTAAATTAAGGGTTTTTCTTCGATATTTTCCACAATTTTCATCGCAAAGACTTTTCGAAGGACATTTTATACTACTTATGACTCCCTCTATCAATTTAAGTCAAAATATCAAAATTCTAAATTTTGAAAAATTTTGAAAATGTTGTAAGGGGGGTGCTTCGAAAAATTCAAATTCAAATTTACACCTAAATTAAGGGTTTTTCTTCGATATTTTCCACAATTTTCATCGCAAAGACTTTTCGAAGGACATTTTATACTACTTATGACTAGCTTTATCAATTTAAGTCAAAATATCGAAATTCTAAATTTTGAAAAATTTTGAAAATGTTGTAAGGGGGGTGCTTCGAAAAATTCAAATTCAAATTTACACCTAAATTAAGGGTTTTTCTTCGATATTTTCCACAATTTTCATCGCAAAGACTTTTCGAAGGACATTTTATACTACTTATGACTCCCTCTATCAATTTAAGTCAAAATATCAAAATTCTAAATTTTGAAAAATTTTGAAAATGTTGTAAGGGGGGTGCTTCGAAAAATTCAAATTCAAATTTACACCTAAATTAAGGGTTTTTCTTCGATATTTTCCACAATTTTCATAGCAAAGACTTTTCGAAGGACATTTTATACTATTTATGACTAGCTTTATCAATTTAAGTCAAAATATCGAAATTCTAATTTTTGTAAAATTTTGAAAATGTTGTAAGGGGGGTGCTTCGAAAAATTCAAAATCAAATTTACACCTAAATTAAGGGTTTTTCTTCGATATTTTCCACAATTTTCATCGCAAAGACTTTTCGAAGGACATTTTATACTACTTATGACTACCTCTATCAATTTAAGTCCAAATATCAAAATTCTAAATTTTGAAAAATTTTGAAAATGTTGTAAGGGGGGTGCTTCGAAAAATTTAAATTCAAATTTACACCTAAATTAAGGGTTTTTCTTCGATATTTTCCACAATTTTCATCGCAAAGACTTTTCGAAGGACATTTTATACTACTTATGACTACCTCTATCAATTTAAGTCCAAATATCAAAATTCTAAATTTTGAAAAATTTTGAAAATGTTGTAAGGGGGTGCTTTATCACAAATGTACACCTAAATTTAGGGTTTTTCTTCGATATTTTCCACAATTTTCATCGCAAAGACTTTTCGAAGGACATTTCATACTACTTATGACTAGCTTTATCAATTTAAGTCAAAATATCAAAATTCTAACTTTTGAAAAATTTTGAAAATGTTGTAAGGGGGGTGCTTCGAAAAATTCAAATTCAAATTTACACCTAAATTAAGGGTTTTTCTTCGATATTTTCCAAAATTTTCATCGCAAAGACTTTTCGAAGGACATTTTATACTACTTATGACTACCTCTATCAATTTAAGTCAAAATATCAAAATTCTAAATTTTGAAAAATTTTGAAAATGTTGTAAGGGGGTGCTTCGAAAAATTCAAATTCAAATTTACACCTAAATTAAGGGTTTTTCTTCGATATTTTCCACAATTTTCATCGCAAAGACTTTTCGAAGGACATTTTATACTACTTATGACTAGCTTTATCAATTTAAGTCAAAATATCAAAATTCTAACTTTTGAAAAATTTTGAAAATGTTGTAAGGGGGTGCTTTATCACAAATTTACACCTAAATTAAGGGTTTTTCTTCGATATTTTCCACAATTTTCATCGCAAAGACTTTTCGAAGGACATTTTATACTTATGACTCCCTCTATCAATTTAAGTCAAAATATCAAAATTCTAAATTTTGAAAAATTTTGAAAATGTTGTAAGGGGGGTGCTTCGAAAAATTCAAATTCAAATTTACACCTAAATTAAGGGTTTTTCTTCGATATTTTCCACAATTTTCATCGCAAAGACTTTTCGAAGGACATTTTATCCTACTTATGACTAGCTTTATCAATTTAAGTCAAAATATCAAAATTCGAACTTTTGAAAAATTTTGAAAATGTTGTAAGGGGGGTGCTTCGAAAAATTCAAATTCAAATTTACACCTAAATTAAGGGTTTTTCTTCGATATTTTCCACAATTTTCATCGCAAAGACTTTTCGAAGGACATTTTATACTACTTATGACTACCTCTATCAATTAAAGTCAAAATATCAAAATTCTAAATTTTGAAAAATTTTGAAAATGTTGTAAGGGGGGTGCTTTATCACAAATTTACACCTAAATTAAGGGTTTTTCTTCGATATTTTCCACAATTTTCACCGCAAAGACTTTTCGACGGACATTTTATACTACTTATGACTAGCTTTATCAATTTAAGTCAAAATATCAAAATTCTAAATTTTGAAAAATTTTGAAAATGTTGTAAGGGGGGTGCTTCGAAAAATTCAAATTCAAATTTACACCTAAATTAAGGGTTTTTCTTCGAAATTTTCCACAATTTTCATCGCAAAGACTTTTCGAAGGACATTTTATACTACTTATGACTAGCTTTATCAATTTAAGTCAAAATATCAAAATTAGAACTTTTGAAAAATTTTGAAAATGTTGTAAGGGGGGTGCTTCGAAAAATTCAAATTCAAATTTACACCTAAATTAAGGGTTTTTCTTCGATATTTTCCACAATTTTCATCGCAAAGACTTTTCGAAGGACATTTTATACTACTTATGACTACCTCTATCAATTAAAGTCAAAATATCAAAATTCTAAATTTTGAAAAATTTTGAAAATGTTGTAAGGGGGGTGCTTTATCACAAATTTACACCTAAATTTTGGGTTTTTCTTCTATATTTTCCACAATTTTCATCGCAAAGACTTTTCGAAGGACATTTCATACTACTTATGACTAGCTTTATCAATTTAAGTCAAAATATCAAAATTCTAACTTTTGAAAAATTTTGAAAATGTTGTAAGGGGGGTGCTTCGAAAAATTCAAATTCAAATTTACACCTAAATTAAGGGTTTTTCTTCGATATTTTCCACAATTTTCATCGCAAAGACTTTTCGAAGGACATTTTATACTATTTATGACTAGCTTTATCAATTTAAGTCAAAATATCGAAATTCTAAATTTTGAAAAATTTTGAAAATGTTGTAAGGGGGGTGCTTCGAAAAATTCAAATTCAAATTTACACCTAAATTAAGGGTTTTTCTTCGATATTTTCCACAATTTTCACCGCAAAGACTTTTCGAAAGACATTTTATACTATTTATGAATAGCTTTATTAATTTAAGTCAAAATATCGAAATTCTAAATTTTGAAAAATTTTGAAAATGTTGTAAGGGGGGTGCTTCGAAAAATTCAAATTCAAATTTACACCTAAATTAAGGGTTTTTCTTCGATATTTTCCACAATTTTCATCGTAAAGACTGTTCGAAGGACATTTTATACTACTTATGACTCGCTTTATCAATTTAAGTCAAAATATCAAAATTCTAAATTTTGAAAAATTTTGAAAATGTTGTAAGGGGGGTGCTTTATCACAAATTTACACCTTAATAAGGGTTTTTCTTCGATATTTTCCACAATTTTCATCGCAAAGACTTTTCGAAGGACATTTTATACTACTTATGACTAGCTTTATCAATTTAAGTCAAAATATAAAAATTCTAACTTTTGAAAAATTTTGAAAATGTTGTAAGGGGGGTGCTTCGAAAAATTCAAATTCAAATTTACACCTAAATTAAGGGTTTTTCTTCGATATTTTCCACAATTTTCATCGCAAAGACTTTTCGAAGGACATTTTATACTACTTATGACTAGCTTTATCAATTTAAGTCAAAATATCAAAATTCTAACTTTTGAAAAATTTTGAAAATGTTGTAAGGGGGGTGCTTTATCACAAATTTACACCTAAATTAAGGGTTTTTCTTCGATATTTTCCACAATTTTCATCGTAAAGACTGTTCAAAGGACATTTTATACTACTTATGACTAGCTTTATCAATTTAAGTCAAAATATCAAAATTCTAAATTTTGAAAAATTTTGAAAATGTTGTAAGGGGGGTGCTTCGAAAAATTCAAATTAACACCTAAATTAAGGGTTTTTCTTCGATATTTTCCACAATTTTCATCGCAAAGACTTTTCGAAGGACATTGTATACTACTTATGACTAGCTTTATCAATTTAAGTCAAAATATCAAAATTCTAAATTTTGAAAAATTTTGAAAATGTTGTAAGGGGGGTGCTTCGAAAAATTCAAATTAACACCTAAATTAAGGGTTTTTCTTCGATATTTTCCACAATTTTCATAGCAAAGACTTTTCGAAGGACATTTTATACTACTTATGACTACCTCTATCAATTAAAGTCAAAATATCAAAATTCTAAATTTTGAAAAATTTTGAAAATGTTGTAAGGGGGGTGCTTTATCACAAATTTACACCTAAATTAAGGGTTTTTCTTCGATATTTTCCACAATTTTCACCGCAAAGACTTTTCGACGGACATTTTATACTACTTATGACTAGCTTTATCAATTTAAGTCAAAATATCAAAATTCTAAATTTTGAAAAATTTTGAAAATGTTGTAAGGGGGGTGCTTCGAAAAATTCAAATTCAAATTTACACCTAAATTAAGGGTTTTTCTTCGAAATTTTCCACAATTTTCATCGCAAAGACTTTTCGAAGGACATTTTATACTACTTATGACTAGCTTTATCAATTTAAGTCAAAATATCAAAATTAGAACTTTTGAAAAATTTTGAAAATGTTGTAAGGGGGGTGCTTCGAAAAATTCAAATTCAAATTTACACCTAAATTAAGGGTTTTTCTTCGATATTTTCCACAATTTTCATCGCAAAGACTTTTCAAAGGACATTTTATACTACTTATGACTACCTCTATCAATTAAAGTCAAAATATCAAAATTCTAAATTTTGAATAATTTTGAAAATGTTGTAAGGGGGGTGCTTTATCACAAATTTACACCTAAATTTAGGGTTTTTCTTCGATATTTTCCACAATTTTCATCGCAAAGACTTTTCGAAGGACATTTCATACTACTTATGACTAGCTTTATCAATTTAAGTCAAAATATCATAAGGGGGGTGCTTCGAAAAATTCAAATTCAAATTTACACCTAAATTTAGGGTTTTTCTTCGATATTTTCCACAATTTTCATCGCAAAGACTTTTCGAAGGACATTTCATACTACTTAAGACTAGCTTTATCAATTTAAGTCAAAATATCAAAACTCTAACTTTTGAAAAATTTTGAAAATGTTGTAAGGGGGGTGCTTCGAAAAATGCAAATTCAAATTTACAACTAAATTAAGGGTTTTTCTTCGATATTTTTCACAATTTTCACCGCAAAGACTTTTCGAAGGACATTTTATACTTCTTATGACTAGCTTTATTAATTTAAGTCAAAATATCGAAATTCTAAATTTTGAAAATGTTGTAAGGGGGGTGCTTTATCACAAATTTACACCTAAATTAAGGGTTTTTCTTCGATATTTTCCACAATTTTCATCGCAAAGACTTTTCGAAGGACATTTTATACTACTTATGACTACCTCTATCAATTTAAGTCAAAATATCAAAATTCTAAATTTTGAATAATTTTGAAAATGTTGTAAGGGGGGTGCTTTATCACAAATTTACACCTAAATTTAGGGTTTTTCTTCGATATTTTCCACAATTTTCATCGCAAAGACTTTTCGAAGGACATTTTATCCTACTTATGACTAGCTTTATCAATTTAAGTCAAAATATCAAAATTCTAACTTTTGAAAAATTTTGAAAATGTTGTTCTCTAGTGGTAGAGAAAAATTGTATAATTTGTTTGGCAATCAAAGTCCAGTGGCTGAAAGTTTTTTTTTGCGTGTTTGATAAAAAAATTGCAGGTGGCTCTTAGTAAAGAGTTAAAAATTTTTTTTATATGTCCGGGCTGGAGGATGATCAAATCTGCAGCAACAATTATGCTGCCATCTAATTACATTCATTTCTAAAAGAAAAAGAATAATTCCTGACCTATTTATATATAGTAACATATCCATTCAACACCCACACTTAAAAACTCTCTCTTTGGAAATAATAAAAGTGTTTAATATTAAAACAAAAAACAACTGTTGTTATTTTTTTTATTAAACCCTTGTTCTGAATTCATAAATATATATATGTATATCCTCTTAATAAGTTAACCCAACAAATTTTCACTGTCAACTGTACCGACCGCCAAAAAATGCTAGCAAATCAACAGCAAATCCACCGCCAACATCTGGACAGGCCAGCGATCTTTTAGTTCGTGTCCCCGCCAAGAAGTGTAAAAGCACTCAAAAATTGAGAAGCTCAGAGCATGAGTTAATAGCTAGTTTAAATCTCGCGCTCAACTGCATCGGCTGTGCAGCTGCTTAAGACTCGCGAATTCATAGTTTTATTAATTAAGTGTGTTAGCAAAACAATAAGTTAAAGTATGTATAGGTGAAATCTTTTGTTGTTAATTTTTTTTGTGTTAACCAATTACTTATTGTTTAGTAATATACGAGTTAATATGTGCTTGGCTAGTGAGATATTAAAAAGTAATATCTTAATTATAATTATTGAAGTGAAAAAAAAGCCGCCAATTTAAAAAAATTAAGGTTTTGTTAAATTGTTAGTGCATTTAATTGAAGTAGAAAAATAAGAAAACGAATAGAGCAAAGAAAAAAAGTATAACGTCTTTTTGTGAACCTTCCCCTCCTTCCCCCTCAATTCAAATTTACAGCAATTACAGTAACGTCGACTGAAAGCGCTTTCAACGATGGACAAACTGAGTAAGTGAGCATATTCTTATCTTCGTCTCTTGTTTTTCGCATTGAGTGAAGTAAGCAAGGGCAGAAAACACTCAATGATCTATACCTTTAAATTGTTTTCCGTTTTGCTTCACCAAAGTAAAATGTTAAGTGTAATTTTGTTTTAACTCTTTACATTGAATTTTAATCCACTTTGCCAAGCAAATAAAACTAAAAAATAAACCTATGTATATTTAATACTATGTATATTTAATACCTTTGTGGCAGACTTATATATCAGCGCACCAGTGAACTGGTACTTATAACAGCGTACCAGCCTCAGCCATTTATCGACTCGATAGAAGCCCTATCGATAAGTGATGAAGCATCACTATCAGATGTAGAAGAGACTCCATTATACATACGCTGTCGACTTTAGCATTTCTGCTTATTGTTAATAAAATAAAATTATCTGTTAATTATAAACGCATCGTGTTTATATTATTTAACTCCGATACCTTATATATAATTAATATTTTTTTATTTCTTTTAAAATATTCTGTCTTTATTTGGCCGTATTCGACATATCGGAGCTTATAATATTAGAATACTTAAGAATAAAATAATTGAAAAATTGTCTTCAAATATGACTTTCTAAATACCTTTTATTTTGTTGGAGACATGTGGGAGAAAAGGAAAATAATATAAAAGTCTTAGACTTTTGTTATGGGATCACCGATCGAGTGATATGTTATGCGGCCTTAGGTGATCTATGGTAGGGATGGAATTCGTTGTTGCTACTACATCAGCACGGCAATTTAAACCAGCTGCAGCAGCAATACCAGCGCAGCTCCAAACGAAAAAAAATAAACTCGTATAATTATATGTTTTGGCATTTTCAGTTTTTTTGTACTGCGACGCCGCATGAAGCGCTCCACATTATTTTTAATTACTTTTTAAATAAAATCTAAGTTACCTCTAAGCCTAATATACCCCGTAGTATTTTTCTTGAAAGAAACATAGGAAGAAACAAAGGCAGCGAAGCAAAAGATAGGGCCATAGGCAGTAACAAGAAACAGCTTACACAACATAAGAAAACCCCAGACAGTCGACGCCCATGCCCACCTCGCACAAGTAACGGTGCCTCGGTACCCAAAGCTCAAACCTAGAATACAAGTAGCGGTGCCTCGGTGCCCAGAGCACGAGCCTAGTGTGAAGCAACGCTAGGCAGGCAGCGGCGCTTGGCAAGCAGCGGCGCTTGGCAAGCAGCGGCGTCAGGCAAGCAGCGAAATGCGAGCAGAGCCGTACACGCAGCGCAATGCGAGCAGAGCCGTGCAATCAGCAGAGCCACAGCAGCAGAGCATGATCGGCCGAACACAGGCAGCGAGGCGCAGGCAGCGAAGGGCAAGCAGCAAAGTGTGAGCTGCGAAACTGGAGCAAAGGATAGTTGATCGTGAGCCGCAGGGCAAGCCAGTCGTGCTCTTTAAAAGTGAGAATAAAAAGCAGTTAAAGTCTAGCGCCAGCAAGCATCCCCTGGAGAAGATGAATCCTGTCGCAGGACAAACTAGGTAAGCTGTGAAAAGAAATAATGAAAGCTCTGTTAACGACCGACGTATGGTGCGAGCTAGGCAGGAAGGCAGGGACAAATTAATAAGAATAAGTGTGATAAAAGAAAGAAAGAAAAGAAAACCATGTTGCAAACTAAGAGTAAACAAAACCCGCAGTAATCACTTAAACCCGCTGACCAGTAAGGGACTTTGAGTATACACACTCATAGGCAGTGTCGTGAGTGAAACGCTAGTTGGCAAGTGGATGCGTGAGCGTTTGCTCTAACTAGTTGCAGTGTGGTAGAATACACCACCAAGCGACTTGTGGGAGTACAAGCACCCGCGGCCGCGAGCGTTCCTCACGATAAGCCGCCGGCTAGGCTCGCGTGACACGAAGGAGCGGTCAGGCGTCGCGCGAGTTACCAATCGTGGCTTAAAGGGTAACAATGTTTTAACTAAATACATATCTTGTCTGCGAAACTATTAGGTGAAAACACGTCTACTCTCGATAAACTCAGCAATAAGAATGGTTTTTATTGGCATATGTATATGCTTCATTATATGTTCGCAGACAGCTCTATATATATATGTATATTTATGTTTTTTATAACCTTCGACCATTGGAAATGGTCAAAAAAGGGTATACTAACTTTGTGCAAATGTATGTAACAGGCAGAAGGTGGCGTGAGAGACCCATAAAGTATATATATTCTTGCTCAGGATCACTAGCCGAGTCTATTGAGCTATGTCCGTCTGTCTGTCCGGATGTCCTGATGTCCGGATGTCCGTCTGACCAGATGAACACACAGATCTCAGCTATTATAAATGCTAGAGACAACAAATTTGGAATGAAGGTTCCTATATACTCGGCGCAGATTATTATCTTATCATTATTTTAAATGTTGGATGCCACGCCCACCGCCCCCGAAAATCATTAATGTAGTTTTTAAACTCGATTTGTATGCGTCGTAAAAAATATATATAGCTTTCTAACTTTAACAAATACGTACTAAGCTTATAGTTATTTCTACTTATTCTCGCAATTTCAATCGGATCGAACCATAAACACAGAAGTTATTCAAGAAAGTATGAGCATAACTCTGAGTGCTTGTGTCAGCTAACATGGGAGGCAGGCGAGCGCAAAGCGCGAGCGCCATCTGTGGAGAATAATTTGAGAGTATGTTCTTATGAATATGTGTTTGAATTAAGCAAATTTAACTACAGACTCACAAATTTTAGAACAAACTGGCCAAGATATAAAAAGTTTGTCTGTTCACACATAGAACTAACGCCGGCATTATCTACTAAGGAGGATATAGACAGGTCAACGGACACTCTTGAAAATATTCTAATTTCGGCTGCAAAGGCTTCAACCCCGCCAGTGACGTATGCAAAACCAAACTACATCAGAACTAACCGAGAAATCGAGCGGCTGGTATTAGATATACGACACCTACGAAGGGAGTGGCAGTCCAATAGATCACCAACTACAAAACACATGCTTAACATAGCCACACGCAGGCATACCAAAGCTCTTAAGCAAGAGGACGAAAACAGCCAACGTTTATATATCGAGCAACTCTCTCCCACCGGCACTAAGCACCCTTTGTGGAGAGCGCCACAGAAACCTAAAGACTCAAATAGCGTCAATTACGCCACTACGAAGTCCCTCTGGCACCTGGTTTCGCAGTGATGAGGAAAGAGCCAGTGCTTTCGCTGACCATTTACAAAATGTATTCCGACCAAATCCCGCTACCAACTCATTTATTCTCCCTTCTTTAATAGCAGCAAATTTAAAACCTCAAGAACCCATTGAATTCCGACCATGTGAATTAGCAAAGGTTATCAAAGAGCAACTGAAGCCAAGAAAATCGCCTGGCTTCGACTTAATAACTCCAAAAATGCTCATTGAACTCCCAAAGTGTGCTATTTTGCACATCTGCTTGTTGTTCAACGCCAATCGCCAAGCTTGGATACTTCCCTCAAAAATGGAAAATGTCGACCATAGTAATGATTCCAAAGCCAGGAAAAGATAAAACACAGCCATCATCATTTATTTATTTATTTATTTATATAATGCTAAGTTACAAAGTGAATTTATAACTCAACTTAAACTTAAAGCTATAGCACTGGTTGCAAAGGCCTTTGGCTAGGAGGTTTTTAATCGTAGGTTGTTGTGTTTGTATAATATAATATATATAACATATATACACACATATATACATACATATATAATATAACATTAATAACTTAATATATGTTTTTATATTTGCCCTTTTTTTTTTTTAAAAATGTGGTGAAGGAATTTAGTTGATTTAAAAAAGTTAATCATTTTTAATATATTTGAGTTTGTTGGGTTGGTAAGGAGCGTTAGCGGGGATGTCGTTCTGAAGAATTTAGAGTGTTGGTTAGTAAGAAATGGAGATGGGCAGTCTATTAAGATATGTTCTAATGTTATTGTATTGTGTTGACAGTATGTACAAATGTAGTTTATATTATGATTAAAGTAATGTCCGTGGGTAATTTTAGTATGTTTTCATTAGCATTATTTATATTTTGATACCATCTAGATGTTTGGTTAAGTCGATTTAATTTGCTTTTAAGTAGTCTTATTTTGATGACGTTGTTTAAATCCCAGGTGTTAAAGTTGTTAGTAAAGATTAGAGGAAATTTAGGTGCTAATTTAGCTTGGTAGTCGGCTAGTTCATTACCCTTTATACCTTTGTGGCCCGGTACCCAAAGTAATAATATCTTAGGGTAAAAGGACATTAATAAAGTTCTTATTGTGGCAGGGTAGTATGTAACAATTACACTGTTTTCAATGGCCTGGAGTGACGATAGGGAGTCAGAACAAATTACAAATTTACCTGGTTTAGTTTTAATAAGTTAGTTTTAATAAGCTTCGTAAATTGCTATAATTTCAGCAGAATAAATTGTAGAGAAATTTTGAAGTAAACCTATTTTTAAAGTTTGTTCTTCCGTAGTAATAGAAAATGAAGTGGAGTGTTGTGTTTTTGAATCATCTGTGTATATAAAAGTATGATTGGAAAATTGATTTTTAATGAAAATAAACTTTTTTGAAAAGATTATTGCATTGGTGTTTTGTGCATTAAGATTGGAAAGCTCCATGTTAATTGTATACCTGTTAAGTTTCCAAGGAGGTTGTTTGGATGAAATTTCAGGAGGTTGATAGTGTTTAATGTCTAGATTGCGGCAAAAGTTTACTTCTCTATTTATAGCTGATAGGAATTTAGTTTTAGTTTTATTAATTCGCTTCTTTTTCAATTTTTTTACTATTAAGTTTAATGGCGATTCTTTAGAAAAATATATGTTTTTAATTAGTTTAGCTTGTAGGAAATTTCTACGTTCGACTACTGTATTTATTCCAGATTCCATTAAAAGATTGTTAATAGGAGTTGATGGAAATGCTCCTAGGCCTATTCTGATTGCATTATTTAACATAGTTTGTATTCTTTTCAACTGTGCATGTGCTGCATTGCCATAGATGCAAAGACCATAATCGATTTTAGATATAATTATTGATTTGATGATGGATATTAAGGTGTATGTGTGGCAATTAAATTTGTAACTTGAAAGACATCTAATTATATTTAATGATTTCGATAGTGAAAAAGTCAGTTCTTCTATATGTTTAGACCAATTATATTTGGTATCAAATGTTAATCCAAGTATTTTCATGTTTGAAACAGTTGGTATGAGATAGTTGTTTGTTAAAATTTTGCATTGGCAATTACGTTTCCTACAAATGTGTAGGTGCTTGCATTTATTAAGTGAGAGAGATGACCCCGTGGTAGAGCACCAATCAATGATTTTTTCGAAAATATGATCAAAGCTTGCTGTGTGTTGTCGTTGGTTTTGGTTAAATTTCACTAGAATATGAAAATCGTCTGCGTAGCCTACAAATGTAAGGTTTCTTTGAATTTTGATTAAAATAGCCAGTTTATTATATACTATAAGAAAAAAAATAACTGATATAGGGGAACCCTGGGGTATCCCGTTGTCTAATGGAAATGAGTGCAAAATATGATTAGAAATACGGCACTTGATTTTCCTGTTTTTCATAAAGTTAATAACATACGTATCTAAGAATGTTATGTCCTATGCTCCATTCTTGAAGCTGTGTTATTATAGCATGTATAGCAATCTTATCGAAAGCTTTATTAAAATCAAGTGAAATTATTGAAATGTGTTGCTTATGTGATAGTGATTCCGTTATGAGATGATCTATGCAAGCTAGATTATCTAAAACGGACCTCCCTCTCTTAAAACCTACTTGGTTTATGTGTATAAGTTTGTTTGTTGTTACAAACCACCATAACCTTTTGGCTATAATTTTGTCCAGTATTTTGGCGAAACAAGGGTTTAGACTGATTGGTCTATATGAGGTGATTGAGGTTTTGTCTGAGTTTGGTTTGACAATAGGAATTACTAAGCTAGTTTTATATTGTTGTGGAATATGACTATGAAATATGTTGTTGAAATGTTTAAGTAGACGTGTTTTCACAGATACCGAGGCATTAGCTATCATTGGATAATAAATTCGGTCGATACCAGGTGTGTGCCCTTTTAGGCTAGATATTGCGGAGTCTAATTCAGTTTGGGAGATGTCAGATTCGATTTGTTGTGCTGAGCGGGAAGGACATGCTATGTATGGATATGTTTTGCTGTATTTGTTATTAATAAATGTAGGAGAGAAATTAAGATCGTTGGATTGGTTGGACCAGAAATTTGCGAATGTGTTGGCTATTGTTTTGTCGTTGCAGATAGAAGAGGATGATTCAGGGCAATTTATAACATGGATGTGTTTTCTATTGTGTAGACCACAAAATGTCCTAATATTGGCCCAAATGTTCCTAGACGTTGATTGCGGATTAATGGTTGAGGTAAATTGTTTGACAGATTCTTTTTTGGCTATTTTGAGTTCTCTTTTAAATTTCGCTGCAGTCTTACGAAAATTTATAATGTTCTCATTGGTAATGTATTTTTATACCCTTCGACCATTGAAAATGGTCAAAAAAGGGTATACTAACTTTGTGCAAATGTATGTAACAGGCAGAAGGAGGCGTGGCAGACCCCATAAAGTATATATATTCTTACTCAGGATCACTAGCCGAGTCGATTGAGCCATGTCTGTCTGTCTGTCCGGATGTCCGGATGTCTATGCGATGTCCGTCTGACCAGATGAACACACAGATCTCAGCTATTATAAGAGCTAGAGACACCAAATTTGGCATGAAGCTTTCTGTGTACCAGGCGCAGATGAAGTTTATTTCAAATGTTGGGTGCCACGCCCACCGCCCCCGCAAATCAATAATTTAATTTTTGAACTCAATTTGTAAGCGTTGTATTAAAGATAAAACTTTTTGACTTTAACATATACCAAGCTGATAGTTATATCTACTTATTCTCTAAATTGCAATCCGATCGGACAATAAACGCAAAAGTTATTGAAGAAAGTATGAGCATAAAACCAAGTGCTTGTTTCTATTAACAATGGAGGCCGGCGAGCGCGAAGCGCGAGCTTCATCTATCGAGAATAATTTAAAATCATGTGCATATGCATATGTATGTGTACATATTAGGAACGTAGGTCGAAGGGTATCCCACTGTCGCGTGCCGCGCGACTGTTGCTTTTCTTACTGGTTTTAATTTGTTTGCTGCTTGTTTTTTCTCGCGATTGAGAGCTTGTAATATTGGATTCCACCATGGGACGTTTTTATTATTATACCCTTCGACCATTGAAAATGGTCAAAAAAGGGTATACTAACTTTGTGCAAATGTATGTAACAGGCAGAAGGAGGCGTGGCAGACCCCATAAAGTATATATATTCTTGCTCAGGATCACTAGCCGAGTCGATTGAGCCATGTCTTTCTGTCTAGATGTCCGGATGTCCGGATGACCAGATGAACACACAGATCTCAGCTATTATAAGAGCTAGAGATACAAAATTCGGCATGAACATTTCTGTGTAGCCGGCGCAGATCAAGTTTATTTCAAATGTTGGGTGCCACGCCCACCGCCCCCGCAAATCAATAATTTAATTTTTGAACTCAATTAGTAAGCGTTGTATTGAAGATACAACTTTTTGATTTTAACATATACTAAGCTGATAGTTTTATCTACTTATTCTCTAAATTGCAATCCAATCGGACAATAAACACAAAAGTTATTCAAGAAAGTATGAGCAGAAAACCAAGTGCTTGTGTCAGCTAACAAGGAAGGCAGGCGAGCGCGAAGCGCGAGCGCCATCTATCGAGAATAATTTCAAATTATTCGCATATGTATATGTCTACATACATAGGAACATAGGTCGAAGGGTATTCCACTGTCGCGTGCCGCGCGACTGTTGCTTTTCTTACTGGTTTTTGATTATTGTAGTTTGTCGAATGGTGTAGTGTGCACTTTGTAGAATAACTTTATTGAGACTTGCAGCTTCTTTATTTATGTTATTGGAAAAAGGTATACAATTATTAAAATAGTTAGTTTTAATTTGAAAGTTGTTCCAATCAGTTAAGTTTAATTTAAAAATAGGTTTACTTTTTGATGAGCGTTGTTCAATAGAAGTAGAGAGTGTGATAAGGATGGGGTAGTGGTCACTACCGTGTAAGTCGTTACAAATCTGCCACTTGATAAAGGGAAATATATCTGGAGAACAGAAGGAGACGTCGATATGGGTATACGTATTATGAGTAGAAAAATGAGTGGGAGATTTATCGTTTAAAACAATAAAGTTAGAATTAATAATAAATTCGGTGAGTGTTTTACCCCTCTGGTTGTTTTTGGGGGAACCCCATAAGGAACCCCAGCTGTTAAAATCACCCAATATTAGCATGTTAGTGTTAGTATTGATAACATTAAGTAAGTTAGATTCTGTGAATGATTTAGTAGGTGGTATGTATGCGGAAATTATTTTCAGCTTTTTAATAGAGTGTGCTTCAATTCCAGTGGCGTCAAAGTCATTTGGTAAGGTAATTGAATAGTTTTGGATAGAGTTGTGTATTAATATTGCTGCGCCTCCATAAGTTGGCGAATAGTTGTTTGAATACAAAGTGTAGTTAATAGGGATGGGAATATTGTTTAGGGAATGGAGGTGGGTTTCCTGTAGGGCTATAATTTGAGGGTGATATTTTTTTATAATAATTTGTAGTTCACTGTAATTGTTTATATAGCCTCTGATATTCCATTGAATAATAATAAGGGACATTATTAGTTTAAAGAAGAGGTATGGTTAAAGATAGTTATTGTACAGAGTGGTATTTTTACAGTGATTTTGTTTGTATATATTTCAATGTGTTATCGGCCGACTGACTGAGGTGTCCATCTTTCCAACTGGGTTGTGTAGGATGCACTCCCCAGTCAGCCGGCCGGTAACACGGGATTAGAACAAAATTATTATAGACACTCCATATTATCGGAGCTGTCTATAGAATTGTCATCAGACATAAATTTTAATGATTTTTCAAATTTGTTTTGCGATTTTAAAATTTTTTGTTGTCTTTTAGATAATGAACGAGGTAAGACTTGAACTTTAGATTTTATAGAATTTGGTTTTTTGTTTGCTCCAGTAGGAGCAATTGTAACGAGATCATTTAAGTCGCTATAGTCTATGAGTTTGGGGTTTTGCTTTGCTAATGTTGACTTAATGTTAACAGAAGTTGATGGTTCTGGTAAGGTATTTTTATTTGGGATTGTTTGTATTGGCGTAGTATTTTTAGATATTTCAGAGTATGTTGGACGGTCAGTTGAGTGATTTTTTATACCCTTCGACCATTGAAAATGGTCAAAAAAGGGTATACTAACTTTGTGCAAATGTATGTAACAGGCAGAAGGAGGCGTGGCAGACCCCATAAAGTATATATATTCTTGCTCAGGATCACAAGCCGAGTCGATTGAGCCATGTCTGTCTGTCTGTCCGTCTGTCCGTCTGTCTGTGTGAACGCACAGATCTCAGCTATTATAAAAGCTAGAGTTACCAAATTTGGCAGGAAGACTCCTGTGTACTATAAGCTGATCAAGTTTATTTCAAATGTTAGGTGCCACGCCCACCGCCCCCGCAAATCAATAATTTAATTTTTGAACTCAATTTGTAAGCGCTGTATATAAGATACAACTTTCAGACTTTAACATATACTGAGCTTATTAAAATATCTACGTATTCTTTCAATTTCAATTTCAATTTCAATCCGATCGGACAATTAACACAGAAGTTATTTAAGAAAGTATGTGCATAAAACCAAGTGCTTGTATCAGCTAACAAGGGAGGCGGGCGAGCGCAAAGCGCGAGCGCCATCTGTCGGCAATAATTTAAAAGCATGCGCATTTGTATATGTGTATGAATTTAACAAATTAAACTACAGCGGAACATAGGTCGCGTGCAGCGCGACTGTGGCTTTTTTTTAGATTAAGATTTGAATACTTATTGTTAGTCTCTTAAAACAAAGGGAAGATTCAATAAATAATAGAAAGCAAAAAAAAAAAAAAAAAAACTACACCGAAACATAAGTCGAAGTGTATCCCACTGTCGCGTGCCGTTGGACTGTTGCTTTCGTTTTTTTTTTTATTCAACAAATAGACTTAAGAAGAAACAAAGATGGGATACAAATAATAAATGAAATAGAATAGAAATAACAATAGTGTAAGATGGTTGCTCAGATGATTTGCGGTACTGCCGCGAAGCATTGCTACGCAGTATCTAATGCATCCCTCCCGAATTTCACTGCCTTTCTAAGGATCGCAGCATCCTCTGCAAAACTGCAGACAGCCTCCCACTTTTCGGCACTTTCCAGCATTTTCGCAACTATAGTGGATCGACTGATGGGGCTTCCCACTTTTCTACTTATCCTCGATCTTGATTCCGCAAAACGAGGACAGTGTAAGAGGATGTATTCCGCGTCTTCTACTGATGAGCAAAGCTTTCACTCAGGGGAGGAATCGTGTCCGAAACGGTGTAAGTACTGCCTGAAAACACCATGGCCACTCAGCATCTGGGTCTATTCTCGCATCTTAATATACTCCGAGGTATTAAATGGATCTCGCTGATTGGATAACTGTGGTTCCCATGTTCAGCTGGATGGTTTCTGGTACCTTCCTACTGCTCATAAGTACTGCCTCCGTCTTATGATCCGCCAGCTGTAGGCCCGCTCTACTTAGCCACTCCTTTATGATGGAGACTGCCGCCCCACATTTCTCCTCAGCATCATGGACTTGTTTGGCCACCACAACTACAGCTATATCATCTGCAAAGCCTACTATGCTGGTATCCTCTGGAAGCTGCAGCCTTAGAATCCCATCATACATGGCATTCCACAGTATGGGTCCGAGGACTGAGGTACACCTTCTGTGATGGAGTAAGATGCCTCGCCTTCCAGTGTGTGGTATTTAAGGACTCTATCTATAATTAGTCTTCGACAATGCAGTATAAATACTCTGGTACCTCAAATTTTGATATTGCACTGAGGATTTTCGCCCAGTTTGCGGTAATAAATGCGTTTTTGATGTCCAGGGTGAGCACCACGCAATATTGTTTCGTGACTCCTTTTCATCGGGTTCTTTCGAGGGCTTTAGCAGCAATGTCCACCACTGTTGAAATGGCATCTAGTGTAGAACGCTATTTCCTAAATCCGAATTGCATCGGTGAGAGATCGCCTGCTTCTACTATGGCCCATTCAAGCCTATTTGCCAGTATTTTTTCCAGGAGTTTGCCAGCCGTGTCTATAAGACAGATAGGCCGGAACGATGCGGGCTCTCCGTTTTGTTTGTTGGGCTTTGGGAGCAAGACTAGTTTTTGCACCTTTCACCTATCCGGAAACCTGCCTTCCTTTAAGCACAGGTTGTACAGGTCCATGAACGCGCATGGATTAAGCTCAATGGCTACCTTGATGGCTTTGTTCGGGATGAGATCAGGCCCTGGAGCCTTATCTTTTCCAAGTTTACTTGTGGCTGCTACAACTTCTTGCACTGTAACCTTATGTCCGATCGGGATCTCGATGTTGTCTGGGGGTGGATGCATAATAATTGCTTGCATCGGTGGGAATAAGGTATTAATTATTGCTCTCATCGAATCGGCCTCCATTGGGGGCCTTAATTGCCACCTTGTACGCTAATCCCCAGATGTCGTTATCTGCAGCGTCACACAGCGCCATGAAACAGCTAAGCTTGCTAGTGCAGGTTGCCTTTTTCAGTACCCTACGACAGATTGAGTATTCCGCTTGTATCGTTGGAAGCTCAGGTTTGCCTTTTGCTCTTTGGTATGGTCTTCTTGCAGCAATGCAGGCTCGCCTGGCATTCGCTATATCCTCTGTCTACCAGTAAACAGGTTCATGGTGCCTCCTATATCCTCTTTTTTCACCATTCTGCTATTGAATGCAACCTCCATTGCTCTCATTAAACCATTCGCTGCCGAGTTTCGACGCATGATATGTGGGGAGGGTTAAAAGCCGCTTCGAATTCATGCCTCCTCAGGGTGTCGGATTTTATTTTATTTATTTATAGCGGGTCCTTCGAGTCCGGGTATTGCCTATTTCGACGACAATGGCCAACTGGTCGCTGGCAGTGTAGGCTTCGATTAGGCACCATTTTGCTTGCCTGGCGAGATCACATGAAGTAAAGGTCAAGTCAATGATTGATCCAATTCCACCTCTACTAAATGTGTGCCTTGATCCGGTGTTAAGCAGTCCATTGTTCAGCGCTGCAAAGGCTTCCAGGAGTGCTCTGCCTCTCGCGTTTGAGGTTGGGCATCCCCATCCCTGAAGTCTCCTGCAATCACGACGTTGTGTCTCACACCAGCGTCCTGGGCTATATTGTCCAGGATATTTTCGAAACTCTGCATCGGAAGACTGGGGGCAAGGTAGCAGCTGTAAATCCAGAAGTTTCCGATTTTTGCTCTTACGAAGCCATCTTCCCGGCTTATTTCCTTCGCAAATCCATAAGGTATTTCCTGAGGAATTCATGGCGTACTGGTTAGTGTCTGTTGGGCTGCTTTTCCTGTGAGGCTCACTTAAAATGCAGACATCTGTATTGAATTCTCTCACGGTTTGGGCTAGGAGATCCTGCGCCGCTCTACAATGATTGAGGTTCAATTGGAGGAGCCTTAGCATTTTAGGTTTTTAATAGCCTCCTTGCATGCCGGGAATTTATAACTGCCTGTTACATGATCTGCTTGTTAGCGGTTGCCAGTTGGATGCATTGTTATATTTGCACTCAAGAAATTATTGAGCCCCAGCTTTTGATTGCTAGCTATGTACACCAATTTCCCAGTGTGTTTCAAAACAAAAGTAGCAAACAAAACAATTTGTCCTGTTTGCAAAGAATAACTAATTTTGTCTGAAGTTAATTCAACCGAAATTTGAATACGAATGTTCAGCAGCCATCGGGCTCTAAAACTAGCAAAAGAGTACCGTCTACTCCGATTCCAATCCAAACGAGATCTAAGAGCAAACAATTAACAGAAGATCTGCCAGTAAAATTCTAGAATGAGCAAATCAACTGACAATAGTAATATAAATAGAGATCAGGAAGATCAAGAGTTACCATCTCAAAATACAATGGATGGTTTACAACGAGCAATTGCTGAGTCAATAGCAGTAGCAATGGCACAGCAAAACGCAAGTTTGTTGTCTGCTATGAGGCAACAAACAGAAATTTTGAGGCAAGCCATTACAAATAATGCTACGACTACTGTAAGTCCTGAACCGAGATCTTCGAATGCTCACATACAAACATTGCCAGCTGTAGAGCAGCAAAGATTCGAACAGCTTTTGAGATCTGCTAATCCATAACCGCAGCCGCCAACCTCAGGCAGTGATACTCAAAATAGATATACTCTATCAACTTCGGATATTCGATCCGATCGCCAGATAATGGCAAACTGGAAAATAAGATTTTTTGGAAAAGGGCCTTTATCTGTAGATGACTTTATATATAGAGTAGAAGCTTTAACTACTCAAACCTTGGATGCAGATTTTCAAATCACAGCTCGATATGCTAGCAATCTATTTGAAGGTGTCGCCAGTGATTGGTATTGGCGATACCACAAAAGTGTAGTCCAAGTGAATTGGGTATCTCTATGTTCAGCATTAAGAGGATAATTCAAGGATGCAAGGACAGATAGGGATATCCAAACACAAATAGAGCTTCGAAAACAACGCCATAATGAGTCTTTTGACGACGTTTATGGAGTTATTGCATCGCCAGCTGATAAATTGTCCATCCTGTGCACGAATCCGCCTTAGTTGAAACACTCAGAGCAAATCTGCTGCCTGAAATGCAATTAGCAATTTTATATGAATCAACGAATTCAATTGCACAATTGCGACACTTAGTTCGGAAGCGGGAAATATTTATGCAAACGGTGGCTAAGCCACAGATAAATAAACCTCGTCCTATGCAGTCGATGCTTCGTCTGAGACAGAGTTGCAGCAAGAGTTGTTGAAAGAAGATTTTGAGATAGATGCCATTAATCTTACCTGTTGAAATTACAGGGCAAGTGGGCATAGATATCAAGAGTGTATGGCTGAAAAAAGAGTATTTTACTATGGCTGTGTCCGCGCGGATACCTATAAGCCGAATTGCACCTATTGGTCATCAAAAAACGCAGCTCAGCGTGCACCTTTGAAAACTGAAAACAAACAGATGACGTCGAAGAGCACCAATACGGAATAGGCAGCTCAAATTTGTTGTTGTAAAAGATTTGGAGTTAGAAGTAGCAGAGTTATCAGCTCCTAAAAATTATCTAAAACGCCCAGTGACTACCCAGCAAGAAACCACTTTGGAAAATATTATCAACCAATTACATAATTTAAAAAAAAAGGCTTAGGTAAAACGTCTCTTATTTCTCACTATATTGAAGTCACAAATGTAAAACCGATAAAACACCGCCATTATCCAGTTTCACCAGCAGTAGAAAAATTAATATATGCTGAGATTGACAGAATGTTAGATTTGGGAGTTATTGAAGAGTCCAAAAGTTCGTGGTGATAGCCAGTAGTATTGGTTCAAAAGCCAGGCAAAGTTAGGTTGTGCATTGACAGCCGCAAATTAAATTAAGTCACTGTAGAAGATGCATATCCGATGCCCATTATAGATGGTATTTTGAGTAGGCTGCCAAAAGCAGAATTTATAACCAGTTTGGATTTAAAAGATGCCTTCTGGCAAATACCACTTGACCCATACTCACGTGACAAAACAGTATTTTGAATACCTGGAAGACCACTTTATCAGCTCAAAGTTATGCCCTTTGGACTAACAAACTCGCCTCATACCACGTCAAGATTAATGGATAAAGTTGTACCACCTCAATTAAGAAATGGAGTTTTTATTTATCTAGCAGAACTATCAATAATAGCTGAAGAATTGGAAAAGGCAAACTTAACTATAGATTTTGAAAAAAATAAATTTTGCTCTAACGAAGTAAAATACTTGGAACATGTGACGGTAAAACGGTATAATCAGTACAGACCCAGAAAAAATAATAGCAATTTGCGAATTTCTAACTCCTAAGTCCATGAAACAGGTTCGACGATTATTAGGTATGACAGGATGGTATCACATATTTATACAAAATTATGCTGCACTGGCAAGTTCATTGACTGATACATTTAAGAATAAGAGATAATTTAATTGGAGCAACGAAGCTCAAAAGGCTTTTGAAGAGCTTAAACTTAAATGAGTACCGCCCCAGTCTTACACAGTCCAGATTTTAGTAAACCTTTTAGTATACATTGCGACGCTAGTATTACTGGTGGAGGAGCAGTTTTAATGCAGGAAAATGAATTTTAGTATAATATACCAATATCATTCATGCCTACAACTGACACTTACACTACAACTGAAAAAGAGTGTTTAGCTGCTGTGTTAGCTGTGAAATAATTTCGGGCGTATTTAGAAGGTCAACCATTCAATATTATAACTGATCATGCGTCGTTAAAGTCGCTAATGAGTCAGGCAGATTTGAGCTCTCGATTGGTTCGATGGGCACTTAAATTACAAGGTTTTGTTTTTAAAATTATTCATAAAAAAGAAAGTGAAAGTCTCGTACCAGATGCTCTATCACGTATACATACGGAAGATAATTCGGGGTTATGTGTAGACAGCATAGTGGATTTAGAGTCACCTGAATTCAAAAAAACTGGGATGAGCATCTTAGTAGTATTTGTTGTGCTCTTCGTTCCAGCTTACACTCAGCGGTAGGTACTAGTCTATATCGTGTTGCATTTGGTCAGCACATGGTAATAGATGGTGGCAACTATCAGTTATTGCGACAATTAAAATTGCTACATGATCTGACTTGATTTTCGAAAGAAGACTCTTTTGAGCTGATTCGAAAAAAGACAAAGTTTAGATCCTTAACCAACGTACTCGGAACAAAAAGTCCTACAATTTACGCAGCCGTGATGTAAATTACAAAATTTGGTCAAGATGTTTATCGGCGAAATTTTACTCAACGCAATTTTGCTACCGGATATAGTGCCAAATTAGACCCTTCATTCTTAAGGGCAAGAGTGAAAAGTAAATTGGGAAATTATTATAATGAGCTCGAAGATCTGCAAGGCCATATTATTGGGAAACTCCATGCCAAAGATATACGGCAATAAAAACCACCAGCTAATTCAGCTAATGCCAACACCAGCGCGTATCACACGTTGTTGCCTTCACCACCAAGTGTGATTTAAGTGGGGGGGAATTTGTAGGGCGCTTTATCAAATGTAGTTAGTTGAAATTTTTTTTCTGCATAAAAATATGCTTGCAAATGAGGAAGCAGGAAGAGAATAGGTTAAAGAGCATGCGACAGACACAATTTATTGGTCTGAGAGATTGAATTTTATTTAGATGAGAGGATCCAAAAATGGGGCCTTTTTCTTGGAAAATGACTGGTAAAAATGCCTTCCTGCAACCATTTTTCTTGTCGACGAATTCAATTGGCAATTAGCAGTCGACTAAGACAGTGCAGTAACAAGTGAAGGTGAAAGTTAAACAAGAAAAAGTTGATTTCCAATCCAAGAGGGGAGAAAAAATACCTTACCCACACTATATTATAGGTAGGCAGAAATATATCAAATCAAAGTCCAGTGGCTGATAGTTTTTTTTTGCATGTTTGATAAAAAAAATTGCAGGTGGCTCTTAGTAAAGAGTTAAAAATTTTTTTTATATGTCCGGACTGGAGGAGGATCGAATCTGCAGCAACAATTATGTTGCCATCTAATTACATTCATTTCCTGACCTATTTACATAAAGTAACATATCCATTCAACACCCACACTTAAAAACTCCCCAACTACACATAACATAATTGTAAACAACATACACTTTTGTAAAACCCACATACACACATTAAAGTCTAATTACAAAATGTAATCAAAAGAACTAAAGCCCTTCGGTTAGCCACCTGCAAATCGCCAAAGTAAGCATTCCCACGGTTTTAAGAAACTCTAGACCATCGTCCAATCAACAACAACAAACAAAGCTCAGAATTCCAGTTAACTGCAAGACGGCAATAACAGCCAGCTGCAACAATTTGCCTAATCAGCGGAATCGTCGCTTACGTACCATTCCCAAGAAGATAATATTACTATATCAACGCGGACAAGTCTCCCCAAAACTTAGTTCTGAACATACTATCAACCGCGATAGATCTGCTAAAGCCCACTTCAACTTCCAACTAAGTGACAATCAAAAGGCTTTAGTTCTTTTCCTCTTTGGAAATAATAAAAGTGTTTAATAATAAAACAAAAAACAACTGTTGTTATTTTTTTTATTAAACCCTCGATCTAAATTCTGTAAGGAACTTTTCATGGCCGGGGTAAACTCAGTCTCGGCCAGGGCCACTTTACAGAACATTTATAAAGTACAGAGACCTGAGACGGAGAATATGACCTCTTTTAGGGCGGATCTAGGGGAAAGGAAATCGGACCATACCTCGGTGTATACCGAGTCCTTTTGACTTAATAACTAGTTCAGCGGCTAGGCCGGCTGGCTAAGTGTTGGCGCCAATGCGGGAGTAATATAGTGTTTCAGCTGGCACCTCGCATCTACTTTCGTTGCTCAGTTGACCTTGGAGCCTGGTTATGCACCTAGGCGTCCAAGTTCACTGACATGCGTCTGTTCCAAAAGTTCGGCAATAAGTATGATGTGGTTAATCCCTGCTGTCATACTTAGCGGAACTTTGGTACAGTCGTAGATGTCGGTGCACCAGCCTCACACATATAGAACCCCCCGCACTTTTGCCTCGGTGCTTTTAATTAAATCCTAGTTATAAGGGAAAACACTATATGTTGTTCTGTTTTTTTCCAAGAAAACATTTCCCTACCTACACCGTAGCCTTCTCTGTTCTTTGGTTTATTTTCTTTTTCTTGTTTTTACTAAGTTTCCCTGCCTGCTAGTTATTTGCTCACCCCTATTTCGGTTGTCGATCTGTCCTAGTCCAGCGACTTTTCTTCTGCGGTAGCGGCGTTGTTGTTTGTTGTTTTTTTTTCTACCCGCGCTGACACGAACGAGGATTACTGGCACTTTCACTGATCACGGCTTTGTGCACGTTCGCCCGGCTCACTGGTCTTATCGGAACTCTTGCTCCTAATGCAAATTTTTCCTCCTCTGCAGTCGACGTCGCTCGGCTTAGATTTACCCGTGTTTGGTTGATTGTGCGAATTTTTCTCCCAAGGTGTGTGTTTATTTCTTACGTGTATGTGTGTGTGTGTTTACGCTTCGCTCTCGGTGCGCTCTCATGTCGCTCGCCGCTCAGTTGCAGTTGTCGACGCTCAGCTGCACTCGCTTGTGTACGAACCTTTCCCTCCGGGTGTATGTTTATTTCGTTTGCGCTCGCGCTCTGGCTGTGATTCTCGCTCTTTGTTGCGTTGCGCTTACGCTCTTTTTCGTGTAAGCTGCGCTCACGTTTTGTTGTGTGCGTGGCCGTCGCTTGCGCTCGCTCTGTGTGTGGGTGCGTTCTCTTCCGTGCGCGGCCGTCGCTTACGTTCGTTCTGTGCATGGTCATCGCTCTCTTTATTGCTTGCGCTCGCTCGGCTTGCACTTGCTTTGTGTGTGTGTTCTCTCTCGTGTGCGTGGTCGTCGCTTGCGTTCGCTCTGTGCGTGGTCATTGTTCGTGTTCGCTCTCTTCTCTTTGGGTGAATGACCGTCGCTCGCATTTGTTCCTTGCGTGTGTGCACTCTCTGTTATGTTCGCTCTCCCTGAGCTACCCTATATTCTTAATTAAATGGCTATGGTCTATGACCGACTTCATCGAACTTAATAACTATTGTCTCCTTGGCGATTTCTAATCTAAAATACCTTCGTGGTAATACTTAAAAATAAATAACAAAAGAATAAAAAAAAGATAAATAAGCAACTAAATTTGTGGGCTCAAAATATGAGTCCTCACAATTCATAAATATATATATGTATATCCTCTTAATCAGTTAACCCAACAAATTTTCACTGCCAACTGTACCGACCGCCAAAAAATGCTAGCAAATCAACCTACACATATAAATCGCTAGCCAACTACAGTTATTATAAGCAAATATATAAACGCTAGTCTGCAACCAGAACCATACATACATACCTAATACCCATATACATACATCTCCACCGCCAACATCTGGACAGGCCAGCGATCTTTTAGTTCGTGTCCCCGCCAAGAAGTGTAAAAGCACTCAAAAATTGAGAAGCTCAGAGCATTGAGGGAATAGCTAGTTAAAATCTCGCGCTCAACTGCATCGCCTGTGCAGCTGCTTAAGTCTCGCGAATTCATAGTTTTATTAATTATGTGTGTTAGCAAAAAAACAAGTTAAAGTATGTATAGGTGAAATTTTTTGATGTTAATTTTTTTTGTGTTAACAATTACTTATTGTTTAGTGATATACATGTTAATATGTGCTTGGCCAGTGAGATATTAAAAAGTAATATCTTAATTATAATTATTGAAGTGAAAAAAAAGCCGCCAATTTAACAAAATTAAGGTTTTGTTAAATTGTTAGTGCATTTAATTGAAGTAGAAAAAATAAGAAAAAGAAGAGAGCAAAGAAAAAAGTATAACGTCTTTGTGCGAACCTTCTCCTCCTTTCCCCTCAATTCAAATTTACAGCAATGACAGTAACGTCGACTGAAAGCGCTTTCAACGATGGACAAACTGAGTAAGTGAGCATATGCATATTCTTATCTTCGTCTCTTGTTTTTCGCATTGAGTGAAGTAAGCAAGGGCAGAAAACACTTAATGATCTATATCTTTAAATTGTTTTCCGTTTTGCTTCACCAAAGTAAAATGTTAAGTGTCATTTTGTTTTAACTCTTTACATTGAATTTTAATCCACTTTGTCAAGCAAATAATTATAATAATATAATATTTATAATAATATAATTTCTCTTAAAATATTCGTTCTATTTTTTTTAACCGTATTCTGCATAATGTAGTTTATAATATTAGAATAGTTAAGAATATAATAATGGAAAAATTTGTTGCATTTTGCGGGAACAGCTGATTTTCAGGTCGATAGATAATTATCGATGAATACAGCTGCCCTGGTACCACACCTCTACCGACAAAGCAAGCAGTGCAGTTTTGGGTCTCTCTTCAAAGCCGGATCGGTCAGCGAACCCCGTTTACCGTTTGGCCGATGCACAGTTTGAACTGTCGGTTAGATGCCCGAAACTGCAGGCTTAGCGACCGCCAAGTAGAATTTCAAGGGCAGGTCTTGTCAGTAGGAATCAAGAGTTGAGGCGGTCGAGGCAGTTTACCTTCCCGCAAATCGATATAAAAAAAGTGCGTGCCATTAAATTTTTAAAGTATCTTTCTAAATTAATTAATAATAATTTATACGTGTGTGCAGCGGAAAAAAAGACGGAACGACAGCAAGTCCAGCGAAAAACAAAATCTGAAGACGGAACGACATCAAATGAACGTCGACACCCTGGTGAGTCCAGTCCATGCGGAGAGCCGCCAGGGGATTATTCGTCCGTCCTACAAGAAAGTCTACCCATTCGCCGTCACAATACAAAATCCCACTGCCATGAGGAGCATGGACAACTATTAATTAAGATAGATCATATTTGTTTCACATATTTATTTATACTCATTGTTAAACTCATGTTAAATTTTTAGTAATATATTGTCTTAAACGTTAGTGTCCGGGGAAGTTCTTGCTTTCTTCTGTCCCCTTTTATAGTTGCCACTCCTTAGTGAGTGAGTGCCCCATCAGTCAATAAAGCTCTGTAGGCAGGTAGGGCTAGAGAAGAGGAAAGGGAGGGTATGCAAAATTAGTCGAATACAAAGGAAATGTTAGTTCATAAATACACATAGAATAAATTATACAGCACTCATAAAATGAACGTCTGCTAAGCATTTATCTCTGGGGGGGATGAAACGGTCTTAGCTGGCCAGGAGGGGCTCCACGACATGGGTGATGCTCCGAAATCCTGAGCAGGAATATCACATGGTTGGGTGGGTGCGCTGTGGCCGTTGGCCACCTAAAGTTGTTGTTGTTATTTTCAAATTTCGTCCCTTTTGTAGTATCTGTAAGTAAAATTTGATATCGTTAAATATATGTTAATGTATTTAATGTCGTTAAATTTTACTTAGCTGTTTGTGTTGTGAGACGTCTTTGTGCAGGAATCGAAGCTCATCGGCTATTGTGCGGATTGCAGGGCAGAGGGAAAAACTCCTCCCCAAGTGCAGCTGAGCTAGCCGGCACAGCCCTATGGAGAACAAGCAGTCCGTAACAATATGGCGCCCAATATTAAGTATGTAGAAGAATCGCAACCAAGAAGCGCACATATTGTGTAACAATATGGCGCTTCATGTTCTACAAGTCGATGAGTGGAGATATGGAGGCGCCTCGCGGTAGATTTCCTCTTATGACTCAGTCTATGATAAACTGCGGCACGTTGGAAGTAAGGACTTCACGTTTGCGCAGGGAATCGTAGACTGGGAAACAAAAGTGAATAGAGGTATTTAGATGTTGAGGTATGTTGCCAGGCAAGACGCGAGTCATGTCCTACCACGTGCGTGAGAACATTGTGCCGCGTACTTGCGCTGGGCCATGCCCAACATCTAAATGTGTAACATATATGTATATGTATGTGACTTTAGGTAACTTTGTGTTTAACGTAGTAGATCGTCCTTTTTCGCTGGGCGTCTGAGTCCTTAATTCCGGCCAATGTGGCTTTAATGAGGGAAAGGTGACCCGTTAATGCCTAGGGCTATACGCGCTGCACCTCCTCACGGGTCAAGGGAACACACACCCAGTGAAATCGGAACCGATCAAACACCAGCCGCGTCCTTAACTGGCAACTGTCGACCCGCGCGACAGTTTGACCAGTTGACGAACGGCAAGTGTGTTTTGTCCTCATTGTGCAACAACAATTATAGAAGCGCAGAGTCGATGATAGAGTCCACCGGCAAAAAAGGTCGTTTCATTCCCCCTGTTTTTGTTGATGAAGTTCTAGAAAAGAAAAAGGAAATTTTTATTTATATAAAATATATTTGTTCTGCTTAATTATATATATACATGTATTATTTGTTATATTATAGTCTAAGACCTATATATTTATTTATACATTTACCTTGCCGTATACTTAAACATTTATTCTTCCGCCTACACACACATATAAATTATTATTGATCCCTTTAATAATTATAAATGCACGGCCCTTATTTCTCGAGTCGCCACCGAAATACAAAATAAAGTATAGAAAAATATATATTAAAATGACTGACGAGAAATCTGTTGGCGGTCATTACCTTCGGTCGAGGGGTGGGGTACCAGAGTCGCAGGAGCCAGAGTGGTCCATTGAAGGAGAGGACGCAGGTGATCCGCAGATGCCGATGGCGATGGGCAGCTTGGCAAGGACTCCAACACAACGGAACAGCCAAGTCCATGGGAAATTTCATCCTCCACTGGAGGAAAAGACAGACGTCATAGTTCCAGAGCAGGAACGCGCAGCGCGGAACACTGGATGGGAATTTCCAACAAAAAATTTAGACTCATCGGAAAAATCTGCCGTAAATGCTGCAATTGCGCAGGCGGCGCATACTTACCGAAAGTCGCAAGAAGCGGAGATTGGACAGAGCCTGAAGGACGAAATGCGTCAGGGCTTCATGGAACTGATGAAGCTGGTCAATGAGGCATTGAGGCCAGTTTTGGATGCCCGACTTGATCCGCAAAAGGAGCAATCGACAACACGTCAACTAGACGGAACATCGAGAAGACAACATCAAGCAGGAGAGGAATTGCCAGTCCATCGTGGAGCTATTCCGAAACAGAGCGCACGCCGAGACATCCGAGCACCGATGCCACCTCCTAGGATGGCGTTGGAGGAGTCTTGTAGCCCGGAGGAGTGGCCGAGGATTGATCAAGATAGACGCTGGAACAGCCCAACTCGACGAGCAGAAGCCTTTGCATATCGTGACGACGGACCAGGATACGCCAACATCCAACAACACGGTCATTATGCGAAAGTGGAACGCTGGGGAGTGTCGTTCAGCGGCGAGGACCAATATAGTAGCATAGAAGATTTTATCTTCCGCCTGGAATTCCTGCAAAGGCAGTACAGCTGTCCGTGGTCAGAAGTCTTGCGCTCTTTCCATGCGCTACTGACCGGACGTGCAAGGGAGTGGTATTGGGTCCACGTGCGACACTCCACTGTTGGAAACTGGACGCAGTTGCGGCAGGCACTCCTCGATAGATTCAGAAGCCACCAGACGGAACACGACCTGATGCACGAATTGCTGCAGCGAGAGCAATAAGCGGGTGAGAGTGTGGAAGACTACATTCACAAAATGCGGCAACTTGCATCGGGACTCAGGAAGCCCATGTCTGAACGACACCTGATAAAAATAATAAAAAAGGGTTTTAGGGAAAACATTGCTCGCTTCATATATGCCATGGATATACTCACCGTGGATGAGCTTCGCGACGAGAGTAGGGAGGTGGAACGCAACTTCGGTCGCCGAGGACGTGCAGCGTACGTGCAACAGCCTGCATATTCCAATTTTAAAGCTCGCGTAAACGAAGTGAGCGAACCTATTCTACCCGAGGAAACGCCAGCCCAGGAAGTGGAGGAGTTTTGCAAGTCGCCACCAAAGCCACCAGAGAGGACGTGCTGGAATTGCGGAAAAGCCGGCCACATCTTCCGTGACTGCGAGTCCGCAGAGAGGCGACTGTTCTGCTATAGATGCGGAAAGCCTGGAACGGTGTCTCCGAAATGCCCAGATTGTGCGGGAAACGACCGAAGGGGTGCGTCACGAGCGGGAGAGGCACGCCCGAAGTAATATCCCGCGAAGAATGTTATCCATTAGGTCTAAGAAATATAATTGTAGAAAATAAAGATAATAAAAACGCAAAAATTCAGAAAGCAAACATACGTACGGTGTTGTCACTGGAGGAGAGGATGCGCCGATACTTGGAAGCCAGGAATAAAATATTCCAAGAGCACCAGCTAGCCGGCATGCGACAAATATCTGCAAGGATCAGCAAGGCGAGACTACGCTTCAGGCAGCGGCGAGAAAGGCGTCGGGAGGTGGCAGCTGCCGTATTACGAAACGACGCAAACGATCCCAGACCTTACGCAGAAATATCAGTCCACGGCGAACGCATTATTGGCCTCCTTGATACTGGAGCGACCATAAGTCTCCTAGGTCATGGCAGCCGCGAACTGATGGAAAGATTAGGGATGCCGATCGGTCGCTACTTTTCTAAAGTGCGAACAGCAGCAGGAGAGGATCGATCCATTATCGGTCGTACGGAGTTGCCTGTAAAATACAACGGAAGCATTAAAAACGTGACTTTCTACATTTGTCCATATTTGGAGCAAAATGCATATCTCGGTGTCGATTTCTGGCGGGCATTCCAACTCGCTCCGGAAGTTATCGGCCAAGAAGGAGAGACGACCAAGGATAACGCCGTAGCAGAACTCCGGGCTCGCGATATGGCACACTACGCCGAAGACAGCGCCGACGAGCAGAAACCAGACCCCGAGAGATGGAATCTGTCAGCAGAGGAGAGTTGCGAACTGGAACATGTGCAAAAGGAATTCCTAACATTTGAAGCACATGGCCTAGGCAGGACCCAACTTGACAACCATGTCATAGAACTAGTGGAGGGAGCCAAAATATTCAAAGACCGGCCATATCCAATGTCACCAGCCCGACAGGCCATCGTGGAGGCGGAAATCGACAAGATGTTGGCGCTCGGAGTCATCGAACTTAGCAAGAGCCCATGGAGCAATCGGACGACCGTGGTGGCGAAGTCTGGAAAAAAATAGATTCTGTTTAGATGCGCGGCAACTGAACGCCATCACTATTAAGGACGCTTACCCACTACCCAGCGTCGAAGGAATCCTTTCCAGACTGGACCAAACCACATACATCTCCAGCGTCGACCTAAAATTCGCCTTCTGGCAAATTGAACTGGAGGAAAAATCCCGAGAGCTCACAGCATTTACTGTTCCAGGTCGGCCATTGTACCAATTCAGAGTAATGCCTTTTGGATTGTGCAATGCGGCACAACGACTAGTGAGACTCATGGATCGAGTGATTCCGACGGAAATAAGGTCAAACGTTTTCGTTTATCTTGATGACCTACTTATCCTCGCGCCAGACTTTGCGACGCACCTGGCCTATTTGAGACAAGTAGCGCAGTGCCTGAAAAAAGCCGGATTAACAATTGGTTTGGAAAAATCTAATTTTTGTTTCAAATCATTGAAATACCTGGGCTTTGTGGTAGGTGGGGGGCTCCTGCAGATGGATCCAGGCCGAGTCGAGGCGATCAAAAGGATTCCAAATCCTAAAAATATGAAGGAAGTCCGAGCGTTCCTGGGGATAACTGGATGGTACCGTCGCTTTATCAGGAATTTCGCAACGCTGGCAACGCCACTCACTGAGAGTCTGAAAAAGACCAATAAACGCTTTTCATTAAGTGCAGAGGCGGAGATGGCAGTACAGCAATTGAAGAAAGCACTGACCACGGCACCAGTACTGATACACGCCGATTTTAAACGACACTTTTATGTCCAGTGCGATGCGTCGAACGTGGGAGTTGGAGCGGTGCTTTTCCAGCGGAACGAGGAAGGCCAGGAGCAGCCGATTGCTTTTTTTTCGGCGGAAATGAACAAACACCAGGTCAATTACACTGTGACCGAAAAGGAGTGCTTGGCAGCCATTCTGGCCATACGCAAGTTTAGGCCGTACATCGAAGGGATGCCGTTCACGTGCATAACGGATCATGCGAGTCTGAAGTGGCTGATGACCATGAAAGATCTCTCGGGAAGGCTGGCGAGATGGTCATTGCAACTACAGGCATACGACTTTGCAATTGAACACCGCAAAGGCAGCGAAAACGTGGTGGCCGATACCTTGTCGCGCAGCGTGGAAGAGATCCACATAGATCCTGCCGATCTGCTGGGTTTCGAGACCACGGCGTTCGGTACGGAGGAATATGAAGAGCTGGTGCGAGAGGCAGATAGCAACAAACAGCATCTTCCGGACTTGAAAGTCGAAGACGGTCTGCTCTTCAAGCGGATGCAACAGCAAGTGTTGAGCGAGGAGGTAGAAGCCTCAGAATGGAAACTGTGGATTCC